>RJWJ010029605.1:0-20492 GCA_004363605.1 Indri indri | reverse complement strand
GGTATGAATAAATACAGGAATGAATGAATAGAATTACTGCATATTAGAAATAAATTTCTATAGGATCAATTCCTTTTTGAAGAAACAGGGCTAATTGGAAGAAATTACCTTCATGAAGGTGTGTGTTTCTCAAGGTAGCCAGGAAAAAAAAAAAAAAAAACCAGAATTCATCCTAATTATCAAGGGGAGCCAGAAGTCAGCATCAGAGCAGTGCTAAGGGCCGGACCCAAAAAAAAGAGATGATGAATGGGAGATGAGACAGGGTCAGGAGCAAGAGGCCAGGAGTAGGTAAGGGCACCAAGTGCTAGAAAGGTCAAAAAGATAGGTCAGAAAAGATAATAAACTAAGGGCATGGCTGGAAATCTGTTTTCACTAGTACTGGCCACGCCAGGTAGGGGATGGGCTGGTTACCTTAGAATCAGGGATAGATACATAGAGATCTGCAATTCATGAAGATCCATGTGGCTTGGATCAGAAGCCCATCCCCAAACCTACACCCTCCCCCTTACTGAATGCTATTCCCATAAGCAATATATAATGCTCACAACATTTCTCCTCTTTTATTTATAAAAACACAGATTCTCTGGACTAGAATTTTTTTTTTTTTTTTTACAATTGTTTGCATGATAGGATTCTCAAATGCTCCAATCCAAGACACAAATAAGCTAAGAAATGGGGGCAGGAATAACCCTTTGCAAGATCCAGGGTGGGTGTGTGGAGGCTCATTTACAAGTTGTCTTATCTAGTATACCAGGACTATTAAGCTCCATTTCTGCAAAATTCATGTATTATCCATAGCTGCTTAAAACTTTTTTCAATTCTTCAAATGCCTATTTAGTTCCATTTGTGTGCCAGGCACTAACCGGGAAGGTACAGAGAGGAGTAACAAAAGGCTAATATTCCTACAAGTCGAACAAAAAACAAAGGAAAGTGAGAACAGAGGTTAAAATCAGAAGACCAGAGTTCAAGGCAAGGTCCTTATCTAGGTCTTCTGGGCTATAATAACAACCTATTCCTCACCAGCTCTGTGATCTTGGATTAAATAACCTTCCTGTGTCCTAGATTCCTCATCTGCAAAATGTAAAATAATTATCCTTACCTCATAGGGTCACCACAGGGATTAGAAGAAATAGCACACAAGAAAGCATTCTGAAAAAGTGTAAAGCACTAGGCATATTTAGCTGTCATTACCAGAAATTCCTCTGCCTCTCTATGGTACCACCTCATTTAATAAGCAGGTTTAGCCAGATGCCTGGGATAGAGATTTAAATCCCATGAACATGAACCTTTGACTAATAAAAGAAACCTCAGTTGAGTTCAACTGATCTAAACTAACGTGTATTAAGAACCGATGGCATACAAAACACCAAAGTATAATTAAGCCTCATAACAGCTGTATCAGATAGGGACCATTTTCTCCCTTTTAAAGAAGCTTAGAGAGGTAAAGTAACTTGCCAGGGTCACACCACAAATAAATAGAGCTGGTATTTGTGCATAGGTCAGCCAGCCTTTCCTATACCAAGTTGCCCTTTGTGGGGAGGAGAAGCAAAATGCTTTATTTTGTCTGAAAACGCTGCCCACCTCCAGCCCAGAATCAGTAACCCACAGAACAGTTCATCACAATGGACCTCCATATTCCCTAACCCAATGACATAACTTTTCTCCTCACTTTACAATTCCGTTATTCTGCAAGAAACCCATGAGGGACACGCATATCAGCAATGAAAAGAAAGGCATATATAAGCCAGCTTCTTTATCAGCCTCTCCCATGCCTGCGATTTCGGGCTGTGAAGGAGGAATGGGAGCTGTAAGTAATGCTAATAGCATCATCCAAGGAGCAACAGATAACAGCTCCCACCGTTCCAGGAAGAAATTGCTTTTGTGCCATATGGGTTTTTGTTACCATCCTGGCTAGGTGATGAGATTCAGAGAAATCAGATGAGATGGGCTTAGAAATTCCACTAACTCATGTCTGACCCACAGATCCCCAAAAGAAGCGCAGGAGCAAAAAACGAGGTCACCCAAATATTACCTGAGCAACGGCTTTGCACTTCCCTGCAGAGAAAGGAAGATAAACCACGCCCAGAAAGAATCTGGCATTATCCTTGTGAGAGGAGAGAAGGGTCAAAAAAACTCCCCTGACACTGTGGATGGGCTTCCTTGGGGTATGGGGGGCTCTCTCCTTTGGAGGGCTGATCAGGTAGAAATTGAACTTTGGAGACGAAGCTGTAGGGAGGCAGACTGTATCTCAATATGAAGAGAAAACTAACACACCATAATGGAGTGGGTTTACTGGGGAGAAAGTGGGCATTCTGCCACCAGAGTGTTCAAGAAGTTAGGAAACCTCAGAAGAAATATCACAGAGCATATCTATGCATCTGATGGTGATGAGATAATCAGATGACACCCAATTCTGTTCCAAAACTGGGATTCTATGCAATCCCACTTCTGGGTATATATCCAAAGGAATTGAAATCAGTATGTCTAAGAGATGTCTGCATGCCCATGTTCCTGGCAGCATTATTCACAATGAATCAACCTAAGTATCCGTCAATGGACAAATGAATTTTTTAAATATGGCACGTATTCAGCCTTTGAAAAGCAGGAAATTCTGTTATTTGAGACAACATGGATGAAACTAGATGTTAAGCAAAGCGAAATAAGCCAGGCCCAGAGAGACAGATGGAACGTGATCTTACTTATATGTGGAATCTAAAAAACATCTAACTCAGAAGTAGAGAGTAGAATGGTGGTCACCAGAGGCTGAGGGTGGAGGTTGGTGGAATGTGGATGGGAAAAGAGGAGATGTTGGTCAAAGGGTACAAAGTTTCAGTTAGACAGGAGGAATAGGTTCTGGTGGTCTATTACACAGCATGGTAACTAAAGCTAATAAGTACTATATATTTCAAAATAGCTAAAAGAATGGATTTTAAATATTCTCTCCAAAAAAAACTGTATTCATATGTGAGATGATGGACATGTTAATTAAGTTGATTTGATCATTCTACAATGTATGTTTCAAATCATCACTCTGTACCCCATAAATATACAATTATTATTTGTCAATTAAAAATAAAATAAAACAAAAAAAAAGAGGTAGGCAAAGTCCAATCATGTAGCACCCCACAGGCTACAGGGAGGAATCTGAATTTTATTCTAAGGGAAGTTGGAAGCCACTGAAGGTTTTAGGCAGGGTAGGGCACTATACAATTTACTTTGTAAAGAGATCATGCACTTGACTTATATTAATAAAAACCCTCCATGCTCTATCCCTCCGATTTTTTCCCCATCTGCAAAAGTCTCTCGGGCCCTAAAACAGCTCAGCGTTCCAAGATAAAAAGTACCATGTTGGGGCTCCTAGGTATCCACGTGAGGGAACCCCTGCAGACCAGGAACAATAATGTTGGGTTGTTATGGAATAAAAATACGCTTTGTTGTGCTAAGCCAATGAAGGAGGAAAGGAGGGAAAGAGAGAGGATGAAAATGAGGGGAAGAAAGAAAGAAGGAAGGAATATTCTGGCCGCTTCACAAAGAATTCAAGTATGGGGTCAGGGAATGAACAAAAAAGAAAATAAAAAGACCTTCTATTTCCCTTGCAATACACTTTTATTTATTTATTTGTTTGTTTTTTATAAGTGGATTCAATCAAAAACCAGCTAAACTATGGCATGAACAAGTAGTCAACCATCTTCCTTATAGATGCTGGCTATTAGAGAAAGTAGCAGAAGCTATCAGTGGCAGATCCAGTTGACCTGAGATGCTATCTCCCAGGAATCCCACCTCCCTTTTCAGATGCCAGGTCTGAAGTAAATAATTTTTTTTTCTCTATCAGACCCCAGATTGCCTTTCAGAGTCCTTCTCTCACATACGCGACATTGGCTTTCACGGCTGTCATCTACGAAAAGAACAAGGAACAGGTAGTTGAGTTTTAGGTTATAACCATGCAATCGCTTACCCTGGGCATACTTGGCCAGATGCTGCTATTCTCCAAGCACTATATGTACCTTTAGTGTGTACCTATGTTCATATTCATTCATCAATAAGCATTTAGTAAGCATCTACTTGTACGAGGAACAGTTCTAAGTACTGGTGACACAGTAGTTAACGAAACAGACAAAATCTCTGCTCTTTTCTCACTATATTAGTCATCGACCATGTAAAAAACAGATGAGATTTCTAGTCTCATAGACAGACAAGCATCATTTCGGATGCCGATGAGAACTATCAAGAAGAGAGTAGAGTGTAATATAACAGAGTATCTTTGAGGAAAGGGAAGGAGAACATAAACTAGGGCAGGCATGGAAGCTGACATTCTCACAGGGAGGAAGGAGACAATAAACAAACAAGTAAAATGTGTCTGATGATGATAAGTGCTATTGCAAAAAAATAAAGCAGGAAGGGGTGCAGCAATGGTGGGGAGGGTGTAAAGTGCATTGATATAAAGGATATCTGGGAAGTCATGTATTCAAGCCTTGTGATTCTTTACATATGGGGATAAGGAAAGGAAGGAGTCAAGGATGGCTGCTCTATTATTCTAGTTTGTGCAGTGCATGGTGGTGTCATTTAGTAAGATAGAAGGCACTGTAGGAAAACCAAATTTGTGGGGAGAAGATCCTCAGTTTGCTTCCAAACATTCCACTGAGATGTTCAAACAGTGATATCAAGCAGATAGATGATACACATCAACAACATACAGATGGTAACTGATGTTTTGGGCATGGATGAGAATTCGTAAAAATCTGAAAGTCTATATTCCAGGGTGGTGTGGCAGTTCCATGACTTTGTTCATGACCAGACTCTTCCATTTTTCTGCTGCTCCATCTGATTGTGGCCCTTGTCACATGATCCGGGATGGCTGCTGGAGTACCAGCCATTAAGTCTGATCAGATAACAAGCAAATTGATCTTTCTTCTCTGCTAGTAGTTTGCTTTGAGACCTTAGGAAATTCATTTTCCCTCCCTGGACCTGTTTTCCCATCTGACCTGTCAAGTTCCTTGTTGCTCTACCATACCTTGACTCTTGGAATGGGAGATGAGTGGCTTCTATCCAAAGCAGGAAGCCTGCCCTCTTGTGACACAGCCATACAAACAGAGTGCTGATGTGACTGAGAAAACTGACCTTTAAGTATTTCACTTCTTGCTGGGGCTCTGGATAGAAGTTCTCCAGGGAACTCAGAGGGTAATTGCTTTTGCCTCTGTTTTGGAAGAGGCTGCCTTTGATGCAATGCTGTTCTCATTGACAGGTTTAATTTAGCTCTTCTGTCTGCATTAAACTCACTGGGAACTATTCTTTATGTGCTGCCAAATGCATCACATGGCCAGCCATTGCTGGCTGAATTTATGCTTGCCCTTTCAGCTAAGGATCCTGGGATGCTCTGACCACCAGGGTTGGGCAAGCTGACTTTCACCTCCCTCGGGATCCTCTCTCTGGGAGCTGTGGGTAATCTGAACCAGCCACTGGGGGTCAGCATTGCTTTGTCCATTTAAAGGAACAAATAGATATTTGTGCAATGTGGAAGTTGTTTATGTGGCAAGTTTAGGCTCTAAAGTGAGCACAACCACTTTATAATTTCACACAATTCACATTTTTATGGCACTTAGCATCAACCCAAGGAGCTCACTTCTCTGTCATTACATCTGGACTCTCCTTGCTCATTTCAGCTCTTCCGGGTCCCTCACCCGGATACTACAACTGTCCCCATTTCCAGTTTTGTGTTCCTCAAGACTGTCTTTTTCACTTGGTTAATCCAGACTGTAACAGGCCCATTTGCAGAATAATGAGCCCCCTGTCACTGGAAGTTTGCAAACAGAAACTAGAAAAACAGCTGGCAGGAAGTTTTGTGGAGAAAATATATATAAATATCTTATAAATATAAAAACATGCATATATGATGTCCTTGTGCATATAGTCATGTGCTGCACAATAACATTTTGGCCAAAAATGGGTCACACATACAACAGTGGTCCCATAAAATTATAATACTGTATTTTTACTGTACCTTTTCTATGTTTAGATACGCTTAATATGCAAATACTTAACCATCATGTTACAATTGCCTACAGTATTCAGTAGAGTAATGTTGACATACAGGATTGTAGCCTAGGAGCAATAGGCTATACCATGTAGCCTAGTTGTATAGCAGGCGATATTACCTAGGTTCGTGCAAGTAAGCACTATAATGTTCACACGATTAAATTTCCTAATGGCACATTTCTCAGAATGTATCCCCATCATTAAGTGACACATGACTGCAAGTGTGTGTATTTATATATTGCTAAATGTGTCTAGATTACATGTGATATCTCTTTGGACGCAGGGCTGAGTGGGCACATTTCTAAAACACAAATCTAGCTATGTGTTTTCCCTGCTTGAAAACCTTCAGTGGCACCCTGTTGTCCATAACAAGGTAAATTCTAAGCTGCCTAGCTTGGCAAACAGAGCTGTCGATATCTGGCTGCTTCCAGCGGGTCTTATCTCCTGTCGCAAACATCAGGTTTCAATAAGAGTGAACTTTCCCGAAGAGAATTTCATGCTCTGCGTGCCTTTGCTCACACCTAGAGAGCCAACCTCACGCTTTTCACAAGGGCAACCTCTATTTATCCTTCCAGAGCCTCCTCCAGAAAGCCCTTCCCCAATGCCCACTCCCCAGCCTAAGCTTAGAGCCCTTTCTGCAGGCCCGCAGAGCACGTCGACTAAAATACAATTTACCCTAGTGTGTCAAAGTTATCTGTTATGTATCTCTCACCAACCAGATTATAACCTTCCTTAGGAGGGATTTTGAGCTTTCCATCTTTATCTCTGGCTCCTGCCACTGTGTCAGGCAGGTAGTTGACACTTAATAAACATTTGTTTAGCCTAACTCAGCTGAACCCATGAGGTTATTAAGCTTATTTTGCTGAGTCTGCAACATTTCTTGCATGTATCCCATCTGTAGTACCAATCAGTCATCCTGGTTCAGAGTGGACAAATTTTCCAAATTTGTCACTTCCTTTGTCTGATGACTTTTGCCATACCTGTACAAGACATGGACTACATTTTTAAAACATTTTTTTCTTTACATCCATTTATATTTGTCTCATATAAATTTGTTTTAAAAGGAAACTTTATATCACTACCATAAGTAGAAACCTATACCGTTTGCCTCAAAAAGAAGACAGTTAAAAAAAAATACAATGAAAGACACGCTATTAAATTGTGGCTAGACAATTTTCCTGCTCTAGTAGATACACTGTTACCATTAATGAACCTTTCCTCCCTTCTTGTATCATGCCTCTTTGCCACGACTTGGGTTCCTCTCACTAAACAGGCAAGGTTCCTGTTTCTAGCTCTTGATTCTGAATTCACCCACAGCACTTACTCTGTCTGATGTTGTGTTAATAGATTTGACACACAGAGGTATAAAAAGCTCTGTGGGAATGGGATTGCTCCTCTGCAATGAGAACATGCCCGGGATAGCATGCTGGACAGATGTGAGAAATACATAAAGCAGAATCCAACTACCCTAGCCAAGAGCCAGCTGTAAATCTAACTACGAGTCTTGACAGCAAGTCCAGACCAACACCAAGACACCCACCATTGCCTTTAATGGCCACCCTGCAGATTTCTGATAAATGAAGATTTGTTGTTGAAAGGCACTGAGGTTTTTTGAATAATTCCTACATACATTAATGTGGCAATAGATAACTAATACATCTGCCAAGGCTCTGAGCCTGAGGCTTGTTTTCTCTTTGTTAAAAAGGTAGATTAGAAAGTGTTAGAGAGGTATTACAATGTATACATACATCAAAAACATCACATTGAACCCCACATATATACACAGTATATTTTATATACACAATATCATTTATCAATTATAAATAAATAAAATGGGGAAAAAAAGTGTTAGGTATTGAAACACTGGTACCCTATTGAGAATGTCTCCCTGAAATAATCAGACAGAATGAAACAGAACTAAAAAGGGAATAACTGTCTCACTTCATAACTCAAATGTGATTTATCATAGTTTACACCTAAAATTATCTCTGTACCTTTCCCATGCTTTGTGATAGACTGCCCTAGTTCTTGCCCTTGCTAAATTGCTTTTTTGTGGACAAAGAATATAGCTTCCAAAATGGTCTGAGGCTCATTGCCTAAAAACTAAAGCTCAAATTTGATTCAAATTTCAGGTGCTCCATAATGGGTCCCAGCCCTGTCCCTCTGGGCTATTCCCACTGTCCCTGCCCCTTTGCGTAACCAATACAGCAACCCAACTTCGTCAGTGTTTACTGAGCACTGGTGGCAGCTCCTCAGTCAGAGCCAGGCACAGAGCTCACAGGCGATGACTCAGATGCAGCCCTCACTTCCATCAGGCCCTCAGCCTGTAGGTAAAGCATGTGAGCAACCACATAACTCTAATGCAGTGTGTAAAGAGTAATTCCAGAAAGCTACAGAAATCCACAGGATTGGTATCCAATGCAAACAGTCAGGAACAAGAGAAGCTTGAATGAGAGAAGGAACCCAAAGGGAGGTGATGCCCTTATACAGCAAGAAACCTCTCTGATTCTTTCACTACAACCTGGAATAAATATACATTTTTCTGAACCCTCATAGCACATCTTTTATTACATATATATAATTGATCTGTTCTCTTAGACTGTCAGCTTTTACAGAGCATTGATCATTCATCTTTGCACCAACCATAGCAGTAGCAGGTCATAAGGCAAACACTGGGCACTAACACATGTTTGGTTGATGAATGGATGGACGGAGAGTTAAATGAATGCATGAATAGAAGCTCATAAGAGAAATAAATTATAAGAAAATCTTCTGGTCCTCTTCAAGTCACCTCATTTAGGTAGCTGCCCAATACTGTGATTTCCAAATCTGGCAGACTATCATGTATATTTAGGGAGCTTTAAAACATATATTCTCTGGGATCCCTTTCCTTAGGATATTCTCATTCAACAGATAAGGAGTGAGTCATAGTAATCCATATTATAACATGCATCCCAGAGGATTCTGATGCATCTGGTCCAAGGACTGATGGTTGGGGATCATAAGGCTAACTCACCTGCATGTCACATTGGTTCTGTACTCTCAGATGTTCCAGTTTTGAGATGCTCAGCCTCCTTTTCACCGATGGCTCAGCCTACACAGATAATCTGCAAGAAGAAAATATGCCTATGACTTGGAAAATTCCATAAGGAGCTGTAACAGTAATAATAACAATGTACTGCCCTATATTGAGCACTTAGCAAGTATCAGGCATTCTGCTAAGTGCTTGTATAAATAGTTGCTCATTTAATCCTATCAGCAACCTCAATAAGGTAGATGCTCTTTGTTAACCCCAGCCTACAAATGAAGAAACGGAGGCACGGGGAATCTAAGTAAACTGTATGTGGTAAAGTTGGAATTCAGACACAGATCAATCTGACTTCAGAGCCCCAGGATCACGATATGCAAAGATAATTATGCACAAGGACTGCATGGGTGTCCAGACTGAGAAGAGGACAAGTGGGCTTGGGTCAAACTAAAGCAGGATAAACCCTGGCTAGATACAAAAAAAGATCTTCATGGAAGAGAATTTAAGGAAATGAAAAGAGCACTGGACAGGGAGTCAAGCAGTCTAGACTCAAATCCCAGTGCTGTCCACCACAAAAACAAGAACAGTAAACGCTTACACGTATTTTACCATCTGCCAGCCTCTGTTCCAAGTGCTTTACACATAGGAACTGATTTAATCTTCACCACAACCCTATGCAGTATGTACTGTTACTACCACCATTTTACAAGGAGGGAACTGAGGCACAAGGAGGCTAAGAACCTGGTTCCCAGTCGTGCAGCTAGAAGTATAGGACTGGGATTCAAACCCAGAGCACCCAGCTCCAGAGCCCACCCTCTGCCACCAAGCTGCACAGCAGTGAACCAAGTAAACTTTGGAAGTTTCCATCCTTCCCTTAGTCTACTGCTCAGATACAAAATAGAAGAGTTGGCTGAAATGATCCTCACAGTTCCTTCCAACATTGATATTTTAGAGTCTAATTTTATTAAAAGGTCATAAAGAAAGAATACAGATTCCCCGTTTCTGTAAGAATATTTTAAAATTAGATGTTTTCTTTGGGAAGGATTAGATAAAGTCTCACCTGAAGCCTGAGAGTGAGGTAGACAACCTCTTAAGGTCATGAAGTGATAACAGCAAAACCCACAGGAAATTCCTAGGGACCAAAGGGAGTGAGCTCCTTCCTCACAAGGACATGTTACAGTCAAAGACCTTAAAAGCTCATTGCCATCACTAGACATTTGACAGGTCCAATTCTGCCAATCGTTTTTGAGAGATACAGGCTATGACAAGTCAACTCAAGCAAATAAGAATTTCAAAAGAGCCAACCTAGTTGCTTTAAATCTTGGCTCAGTTTCATATAAGCTATGTGACATTGGGTAAATTACTTAACCTCTCTGAGCCTTGATTTCCCCATCAGTAATATGGGATAATAAGAGTACCTTTCTCACAAGGTTGTCATAAAGTTTAAGCACAAGTAAGTACAGGTAGAAATAATATTAATACAACAATAATAATATAAAAAAACCACTGTATGTTTAGTATGTGGTGTTAGGTATCATACCAAGTAGTTTACAACCTTCCAACCAATAAAAAAAAATCTATAACATCCTTGAGAAGTGATCTCACACCTTCTTCTTGAACCCACAGTGATGGATAACTCACTCACTTCCAGGCTTTCTCTCTGGAATATGATCTTTACAGGGGAGAAATCATCCCATCTCATTATTAATATATCTCCAGCACCTAGATATCTTTCCAAAATAGTTTCCCAAGAATCGTATTAATGAGCTATATGAAGGATTAACCATTCTGTAGGTTTGTTATTGTTAGTAATAAAAATGGTTATCAATCAAACATACATAAGTTTAATAATTAATAATAATAATAGCTAGCATTGACTGAGCACGGGTAGCATACTACTGTACAGAGATGATCTCATTTAAGCCTCATGGTAACCTAATGATATATGTACTATTTTATTATCACTAATCTCTAAAATTTGCATGGAGTAGAGCATGGCTTGAACCACACAGTCTGACTCGGGCATTCTTGCCCTCATAACCCCACATCATCTCTATGGGATGTAACACTACAAAGACCCCAGCAGTTAGTATCATTCACTTTGTAGCAATCTACTTTTCATCAAAATCTTTTCACTTCATCCGGAATGAAGTGCACACGGCCAGAACTTTAAGGACCTTAATGTCTTGGTGCCCGTCATATATTTTCACTGAGCTTCCCAGATTCCAACTTAAATAACAGATGATGCCCTGCAGTTCAGGTTCTGCATGAAGTTGCAGATGATGGGTTGCTGGTTAGCATGTCAGCTGAAGGACAATATATTTTAATGCAAATGCAATGTGCTGGAACGACAGTATTTTCTCCAAGAGCCTTAACTAGGTTAGCATGACCTCCGAAGGGGCCAGAATTCTAACAGCAAAATTAGAATGGAAAGGCTTATGGAAATCTCTATGCTAATCAGCCATGTTTTACTGGAACGATTATGTTCAGCACAATGGCCACTTGCCAGCTTCAGCCAGGCCATCGTTTGGTCAGGTGACCAACAGAAAATGATGACTCAAAGTGCTGGGGAGGCCACGTTAAGGTGACAGCACCCTAAAAGTCGTGGCAGAGGTAGGATAAAAGTGATAGGACCCCAGAGAAAAAGGATTTTCCTACAGGAATTGTAGCACACATTTTTCCTGCTTTACAGTTTGTGTTGTGCTGCAGTAAAACTCCTCTGTTTGGGAGTCGATAAGAGCAGTGTACCCCTGGGATGTGAAAATGGGGATAAAAAGGAGAGAAAAACAACAAAATGGTCTGTCCAGATTGAGGATTTCCCCTCACACCTGATCTTTGCTCTTGGCTTGGAGACTTTGTAATTTTGCTGACGTGAAGGGGAGATGCCATTTTCTTTGTCCTGGCCCAATAAAGAGCCCAATACCCCTCACATTTGTTTTGTTTTAGAATTTAGGGAATTGATAGAAGCTGAGCCGATGAGACACAGAACTTTGTACAGACAAAAACTAAAAAACAATTAAATCTGACTTTCTCTAGTCCACTCATACATGTGTCTGTAAAAGTCAACAACAAAGAAGGAAAGAAATACCTGAATCTGTACGACGGTGCCCCCTGGTATTTAAAATGCTATCGGAACAGACTTTTAATGGTTTTCAAAAGATGCCTTGGCACCTCCCCAGAAATACTGAATCATAATCACAAGGGGAACAGAGGAGAAATAATCTATATTTTTAAACAAGCTGTCCAGATGACACTGACGAAGGACCAGGCTTAAAGATTTCTGCTCTGGACCATACTTCCTTGTAAAATCACATAGAGGGAAAGCAGTGATGTTCTTCTGGGTCCATCTTGCCCAATATTCAGGCTCTACATACAGAACCAAGAGCTGTGATCCAAAAAAATAATATATATATATAGCTGTTATCTTTCCTGACATTGACCCCAACAGCATTAAAATAATTAATATTCACCTTGCACCTAATATGTGCCAGGAACTTTTACATATATTGCCTTATTTCAGTCAAAGGTTAATATCACTTAAATATTTTAAAAATTCAATGTTTAGACATATTACTCTCAGAACTGTTTAACAACAGCAACATTATATGTAATTGGATCACATAATTTTGTTCACACTTCAGCTTGATTGAAGATGAAAATGAATCTATTTTGCCCGTCACTGAACTTACATTCATCTATAACCCGCATCTGACAGTTGGTGGGAAAATGAATTAAATGACCAGTCTAGTTTAAATTCAGTCTGTTCTTATTATCTAAATGGTCACTTTAGGTAGTGTCAGTCTCTGCTTGAATAAAAATTTTTTACTCGTCAGAAAACCTCTCTCAGCTTCTCCCCCAAGATGAATTTTGGGTATAAGAAAAGGGTGAGGAGAGAAAGGTGTGATTCACAAGCATCGTGGTGGTGTGTGGGGCAGAGGGGTGGCCTTCTGCCTGCTCTGGTTTAGGGATCACATCTGTCCCTTGCCCACCTGTTTGCTGCTTGCCCTCTGACCTGCATGGTAGGAGTGGAAGCTGGCATGACATCTACCATCATTTATTCCCTTGCCTTAACCAGAACAGAGATCCTGGGCAGCCCTGAGCTGCCTGGGCTCACATTGCCTACTGCTAGCACCACAGACTTTAAGGTGTGGCTGGAACTCCACTCTCTCCACCTGGCAGGTCTGACCTGCAGTCTTTACCATGGGGCCAGTTTGCCCCAATCACTACAACCCACTCTGGCAAGATTCCCAAATACACTGTCAGGTTCCTGCTGAGTCCGGCCTCCACCACACAGGACTAGCAGGTTCTTCTTGTGCCCTAGTCTGGCGAAGAAGCAAATCTACTCCCCGTGGTGTCCCAGTTGGTCTAAGGAGCCTCCTGTTTCCCGTGCCAAAGCCAACACAGGGATGTGAATGTGAGGTCCAGGTCTCTTTGTTCTGTTCTCCCTCCTTCTGATTCTCACTACCTTTGAAGCCAGAAAGGAACAAGCCCTTCTATTTGGGCTTCCTGTGGAGATCTCCCTCAGATGAAGAATGCTAAATGGTCAGCTGAAGAAATCTAGGCAACCTTCACCCCAAAGTACGGCCTGGTCATGTGTGGACGTTCCCTTTGGTCTGTGTCCCTCCTCTGGCATTGCTACCCTCCCCTTCCTTGCTCTGGGCAATAGACTCCTCCAGCCATCTAGGGCAAAGCCCATGTGGTTGGGAAGACAAAAGAAAAAAACGTAAATGATTTTTTAAAAATATTACCCCATTGTATATGTATGAGTTACTTTACGATTTTTCAAAATGTGTTTTACTTTGTAAGAAAGGCAAAAGAGAAATTGCTATCTGAATTTCATAGTGGAAGACACTGAGGCACAAATTGTCTTATGATTAGTCCATGGTCTGTAATGCTGCCCTTTTGTTTATTCCTAGAGGTGTCTTCTTTGTATGATACACATTTCTTCATTTACTGATGTGTTTTAGCCAAGCCAAGGACCACATGGATGGTCCAGTTATTTTCCTACCTATTCAAAGCCTACTGTCGTAAAAGGCCCAAGTCAGAAGCTACTTCTCCCACTTCCCATTACCTGGTCCTATGTTGAAAATTGTTTTTAACTTGTAGTCCAAAGGGCATCATTTGACACACAATTCAATGCAGCGTTGTCTTGTATTGCACTTTCATTTATCCATCATCCGGGTATCTCTTTTCTCAACTGGTCTGTAAGCTGTTCTGCAAGCTGTTTGAAGGCAGGGACTGTGCTTTATAAAGCCCACTCTAATGGTTAAGAAAATAGATTTTGAAGCTGGAATGCAGGTTCAAATCCTGCTTCTGTTCTTTATGAGCTCTGAGAGACTGAGTATGTCACTTAACCTCTCTGAGCCTCTGTCCCCCGTCCCCCAACTATAACATGGAGATAATAATATGCCTACTCACAGGTTTGTTGTGAAGATTATATAAATTAATACACTTAAAGCACTTAGAACAATCCCAGGCATGTAATAAGTGCTATATGCATGTTTGATACTTTTATTTTATTCTCCTTAGCACATAGGGCTGAGTACAAAGCTGATACCTATTAATGCTCCTGGGGGAAATTATTTTCTTTTAATTAGCTGGGGATTTTTAGTTTAGTATTTTATTCTAGACAAAACTGATAAGATCCAAAGCTAAATTTATCACCATTAAAATTCTCCAGATAAATGAGTCTATGAGAGCCTAAGAAATATTTTTTTTTTTTTTTAGACATAGTCTCACTCTGTCACCCTGGGTAGAGTGCAGTGGTGTCATCATAACTCACAGCAATCTCAAACTCCTGGGCTCCAGCAATCCTCCTGCCTCAGCCTCCCAAGTAGCTGGGACCATAGGCACGTGCCACGATGCCCGGCTAATTTTTCCATTTTTTTTTTTCAGTAGAGATGGGGTCTCACTCTTGCTGAGGTTGGTCTTGAACTCCTGAGCTCAAGCGATCCTCCTGCCTTGGCCTCCCAGAGTGCTAGGATTACAGGCGTGAGTCACCAAACTGGGTCTAAGAAATAATTTTATCACAAAAATAATCACTGCTCCAAGTGCCACAACTCACACACGCAGGCCCTCATCATCTTCTTGTATCTCTGTATTATACAAAGAAAGCATTTTCTTAACCTCCTCCCCTTTAAGCCCTGCAATGCCTCTGAGAGGTTAGACATCAAGGACTATCACTTTCATTTCACAAGCAGCAAAACTGAGTTATTGGAAGTCAGGTGGTGGAACTATATCATTGAGAAAGTCGTCCTGGGAGGGAGGATGGAACTCGAAACCTCCTACTCCTAGATGCACAGCAATGTCCTGGAATGACCAGGTACAAAACATTTTAATGACCATGGTCTCACTTGATGCTCATAGAAACTTCCTGAACTTCTCAGGAAAGGCATCGCAATCTCCATTCTGCAGGCAAGGACACTGCACTTCTAGGGACTAAAACGTGGCAGGGCCTGGGCTAGAGCCCAGGTCGTCTCATCCAGAACCCCATGTCCCTTGGTCTCCTCACAGCACCACAACAACAGCATGCAGTGACGCTGGGGAGGTTCTGGCCTCAGACAGGTCCTGGTCTGGATCCCATCTCACCATGTACTAGCTGTGTCACCTCAGGAGAGTTTTGAGTCTTTCTGGGCCTCAGTTTCCTTATGAGTAAGATGAAAATAATACTAGTGCTCTTCTCATAAGGTGGAAAGGAGAATTACATAGGATAGTCTATGCAGACGCTTGGCATAGTACCTGGCAGATAATAAGGACTCAGCCAACATGAGTGTGGGAAACGTTAACTCCTCACTCATCATGCGTCCATGTGCAGAAACATCAGGTGCACCAATATTTCTGGACTTTCTTCCCACTGTCACTCACACACCCCATGGGAGAGGAGAGGTGCATTTGAAAGGAGACATTGGGATCTGCTCTCAACCATGCACTAGGTGCAACAGAGGAGATCTGAGAAAGTTCTTCTCTGGAGTACAGTATTAAAACATCCATTGTTGCCTCATTCCTAAGCCAGATCCTCCAACCTAACATCCATCAAGTAACAGATCTAACATTTTGATATCCATTTTTTCTGATTCTTGTATCTACCTCTCAATTGGTTTTGGACTTAGGAGAAAGACATAGGTACTATCTACTGATCCCCGAAAAGCCTAACAAATATTAGCTGCTGCTATGATTAATATTATGCATACATTGTTTCCAAGCAGAATTGCCAGAGTTCTCCAGCGTCTTTGCATTCTATCAGAGAGCTGGCATGGCTGTAAAGGGTTTGGCTGCTACATTCAGCAGCAATCAACATCCCACAGCACCAGAAGTCAGAGACGAGACAGACCTTGCTCTCCAGCATGTCCCAATCTCAGATCTCAGGAATATGTTGAGGGAAAAGCTGACCTGAGATATTTTCCCAGGGGCTTCTTTCAGTGAGTGGCCTGCTATGGTTAGGAACCAAAGCCCAGCTAAATCTGTCACATTCACAGCATTCTGCTGGATGAGTTTCACCTTGGGTGTCCCCGGAACTTTGTCAGAGCAGATGGGGCATTCTAGGAGGGTGGCTAGACGTTCGATCTATTTTGGTTCTCCAATTCTCCAGAAGGCCAGTGTCTGAGCTGGGAGAAATGGGTTGTTTCAGAGTACAAGAGAGCGCCAGTGGCAAGGGCTTCCACATGTCTATTTCTGGCTGTCCCCTGATGCTGTGTCATTGGAGGAGCTGTGACATCACAGCCTCTGCCTCTTCCAGGGCCTGACACTACAGATGACTCACAGGGAGTGCCGGCTGTGGCTGCCAGCCTGGCTCAATACACACAGACTTAGGGAGTCATGCAGAGTGACTTGCTGTGGGGTTGGGTAGGACAGAGAAGGTAACCATAGAATATCAGGACCAGAAGTGACCTTAATTGTCCTCTAGTAAAAACCCCCATCTGAAGCCTGAGCCCCTGCTACAATCTTCCTATAAGTGAACCTCCAGGCTCTGCTTGTACACCTCCAAGGACATTGAACTCATTACCTCCCAAGGCATCTATAACAAGATGATTTAAGCCACAGGTAATAGTATACTTAGGGAAATGAACTTTTAACTTCTTACTTAACGAGATGTCTAAAGGGAAGTGGCACCAGTGCTGGTTACTGGCTCAAGAGTGTCACCAAGGACCAAGGTTCTTTCCATCTTGTTGGAAATCAGTGATCATTGGCTCAAGTATGTTTTTCCCATATGATACTGTCAAAAGCAAGAAGAAAAGTAATGCACACAGGAGCCTTTCTCCTTATGTGCCTCCCCATTTTAATCAAGGTAGAAAACCATTGCCAAGCCCTGGAAGACTTTCTCTAGTATCTCATTGGTCAGACAGGATTGCATGCCATCGCTCAACCAATCATTCACAGAGGGGTTTAAGGTTGCTACAATTGTCCTTGGCCAATTGTGAATCATTTATTGGAGCTGGACTTGCTGCTCTCTGAACAAAGAATAGTTTCATAAGCAAAGAAGAATGGAAAATGGCTGTTAGGTCTAGGCAATCAACCATGCCTGCCACAGTAGCCCAAACCCTTGCTCAACTAGTTTAAAGTTCTTTAAATACCGAGATGGAAACTGCTTCTTAACAATTTATCTCCCAAGCCATTGCTTCTAGATCTACTCTGATTCCCCAGAATAAACACAACATGTTTCTATATGGCAACTTAAAACAATTCTGAAAGCTGGCTATTCTGTAAGAGTCCCCTGTTTTCTTAATTCTTCAGCACAGTGCAGATCTCTAAAGTCAGACTGGCTGGGTTCAGCTCCCAGCTCTGCTACTTACGAACAAGGTGATCTTGGGAAAGTTACTTTAGCCTCTGTACCAGCTTCCTCAACTGGACGATGAATATAATAACAATGCTTACCTCATGGGGCTGTCATAAGGATTAAATAAGGTAATATACATAAAACACTTAGAACAGTACCTGGAACATAGTACATTTAAGTGTCTATTATTATATGATAATTTAAAAGTTGTTGGTTGCTTTCTTCTGTTAGTATTCTATTTATCTGTATCTCCATAAAAAAGTAGAAGTATAAATTTAAATACATATTTTTCAATATTCTATGTTCTAGTCTCAGTATTCTCAATATGTCTTCAGGTCCTCAACCTGTATTTTTGCAATTGCTTTTTTTGAACTTGAATGAGAGCCTGACATTTAACTCTATTTCATTTCATGGAAACACAGCAGTGCTGAAATGATATCTATCACTCCAAGAAGGAGAAATGAAGAGTATGAAAACCTAAAATTCACCAGGCTGGATTGCCCTCTTCCCTGACTTCATCTCCTGCATCCTCTCCACTGCTACCACTTGGATTTTTCCCATTACTAAGCCTGTTCTATCAGCCCTCTATCAACTGTGTGAGCCTAGAGCAGAGTTAGGGGGTGAATTCTGTCTCCCCAAAATTCATATGTTGAAGTCCTAACCCCAGTACTTCAGAATATGACCATATTTGGAGATAAGGTCTGTAAAGAATTGATTAAGTTAAATTAGGTCCTTGGTGTGGGCTCTAATCCAATCTGACTGATGTCCTTATAAGAAGAGAAAATTTGAACACACACAGAGACACCAGGGGCACACGTCACAGAGGAAAGACCAAGTGAGGATACAGCAAGAAGGCAGCCCCATCTGCAAGCCAAGGAGAAAGGATTCAGAATGAAATCAGCTCTGCCAACATTTTGATCTTGGACTTCCAGCCTCCAGAACTGGGAAAAATAAATTGCTGTTGTGTAAGCTACCCAATTTGTGGGGTTTTGTCATGGCAGGCCTAGCAAACTAATACAGGCAGCCTGAGCTGGTTTCTGTTGCTTGCAATCGAGAACCCTGTTTAAGATGTACCGTTAATTCATCCTCCCCTACCTTCACCCACACTACCATCACTTTCTTCATCCTGCCTTTGTCTACCACTTCTTTAATCATCCATAGCAATCTCGATAGTCATTTTTCTGCCTGGCCATACCTGCTTTACCAATCAAAGTGCCTTCATGGTCCATGCCAGTGTAATTATGACTCTCCGAAAATCCATAACATCATTAGGCTTACAGTGCACAGTCCTGGGTCCTACCATACCCAGCTGAAAGGGAATACATTAGAAAGCTTCCCAGGGGTTCTTATCCACATTCCCAAATACCTTTCTGTTATTAACAATTTATTATTTTCATGGCTGGCTTCAAAAATCACAAATTAAACTAACGAGAAGGAACTTGCTGTGGGGACTTGGAAAAGTCATTTTTAGTTTCTGAACCTCAGTTTTCTCTTCAGCAAAGAAAGGAGAGTGAAGCCTAAGACTGCTTCTTAGACTGTTACTTATCTGGAAGCATATTTGGGTCAGAAACAGGCATCATGTTAGACCGAAATTTATCAATTTTCAAATCTCAACACTTAAATTAAGACAGTATCCTTAACAAGCCAGATGAATACATTGGCCCATGATCCAGGCAAGAGGATGAAAAGACAAAATTTGGTTGATGGCCATATAGTCCCTCAGAGAGTTGAGTAACATCTCTAAGATGTGCTATTCTAGGAAGCCCACCTAGACTAAATAATGCAGCAGGGTGATCTTCCTGTTCCCAACCTGGTGACCTGGGAGTGATCAAAATAGGAGAAGAGTATCATAGGCTATATATAGGGCTGCCCTTAGTCCCAAACATCTGGGGATAAAGACGGAAGGAAAGGGAGAGACTTTACTGTATGTCCTAGAAGATTCAGTTTACCTGAGCAGCAGGAAAAACATTAGCTCTGATACCCAGACATCCCTCAGTGACATAGAGTGTGGCCAAACACTGACAATTAGTCCTTTCTGCCCTTTACATAGAAAACTGGCCAAGGGTCTCTCTAATGGGGTAGGGAAGGAGCGGGATGGAGAGGATAGCAAGGTATGGAAGGTAGAAGGCAGGATATAGGCCAGGATGAGGAATTTAAAGGAGTATAGGGGAAAAAATTACCCCTGAGAACAGCCAGCCTCCCTAGGTCAGTTAGCTGTGCTAACAGAGGCTCTAACCAGCACTGGACCAATCCTTGGTCTTGTTCCAGTCCTGAATACCACATAATTTTAAATCACTTTGTATTTGTCATTCTAAAAGCAAGGGGACCTTTTGCCTTTGCACACAAAATGAATGAAAAATGTATTCATGCCATCATTAAATATAAAACATGTTACAAAACATAAAATATGGAGGCTCAGGTCGCTTCAAGGAAATACTACCACTCCAGAATCCTAAAATTCAGATTCTATTTCTGGCTTGTTTAATTTATCATTAATGTATTCATTTGCTCATTCAGTCAACCAATATTTATTGAGAACTCCCAGTGTGCCAGGCCTCAAGCTAAACACTGGGGATACTATAGCGAACAAGACAGACTCAGTTCCTTCCCGGGTCAAGGAGTTCCAAGTCCAGTGGAGGAGAAAGACAATAAACCAAA
>RJWJ010029604.1:0-20470 GCA_004363605.1 Indri indri | reverse complement strand
TATTTCCATTTACAGAGTGGTTACCATTGGAGTAGATAACAGCAGAATGCCTACCTCAAATTGCTCTCAACTCAAATAAGCAAAGATTTGCTTTGGAAAACCTTGTTTCAAGATGAATGGCATTTTTTTCAAATGAAAAATAAAGCTATTGTGCCACCACCATGACACTTCTTACATATTTACTAAAAGTGGTCAGGGCACTGGCTCTTAAATTTGACTGTAGATTGGAATAGCCTAGAGGGTTCAAAACAGGATGGTGCTGGGTCCTATCCCCAGAAATCCAGACTTAACTGCATGAGGCAGAGCCTGTGCTTCTTCAATCCTATTCTTTCCTTTCTTTCTTTTTTTTTTTCCTTTCTCTTTCTCCCTCCTTCCCTCCCTTCTTTCCTTCCTCCCCTCTTCCCTGCTCCCTTCCCCCACACTGCACTACCTAGGCAGTAGGACACTGAATACAAGTGGTGATAATGGGCATCCTTATCCTGCTCCCCATCTCAAAGAGAAAGTGTTCAACATTTCACCAATAAGAATATTTGCTATTGGTTTCAAAAAATGGAATTCTCTATCTATTGAGATGATCATAAGCTTCTTTAATCTGTGAATGTGGTGAATCACATTATTTATTCACATTAAGTTGAACCAACCTTGAATTCCAAAATTAATGCAACTTAGTCACTTGTCATACCCTTTTTCATGTATCACTGGATTCAATTTGCTACTATTTTTTGTTTAGAATTTTTGCACATGTGTTGATGGGAGAAAATGACCTGTTAATATTCCTATCTTATAATGTCCTCGGTCAGGTTTTGGTGTCAAAGTTATGCTAGTTTCATAAAACAGGCTTCTTTTTTCTCTGGAAGAGTTGAGTTAGATCAGAATTATTTCTTCCTTAGACATTTGTGGTAAAGCCATCGGGCTGGAAGTTTTCTTTATAGGAGGTTTTTTCTCCTTAAACACATCTGTGTGTGTGTCACACACACACCCCTAGAGGGAGGCAAATGGGACCGAACTCATGTGTTTGATTTCCTTCCCATTATTTTCTGAGATGTCTGTTTTCCTCCGTTTGTTTTCTTTTAACCTGGGCAGCTCCTCACTACTTACCCTCAACTCCTTTTGTCCTTTCCCTTTCTCAACAGTTATCACCTCTCTTTCCTCAACATTTGGGAGAGTCCATCATGCAGCATACATCCCCTCCCCGCTGGGGAGCAGCACTCTCAATTTCCTCACAGTAACAACTGTCCTCTGCTCCAACCCCAGGGCTGTGCCTGTAATTTGGGCATGAGTTGGTGTGCGCATTCCAGCTGCTGGCCATGTGACTGCTTTAGAGATAGATACGCATCCTCGTTCTGCACAACAGGAGTCAGGGCCAGACATCTGAAACCTTTTGAAAAGAAATTCTTTCTTTTCTGCCTGCACTTGATCCTGAAGACTATATACTGAGCTGTTCCAACAATCTTGCCACCACAAAGGGTAAGTGTGAGAAGGTTTCTAGTTACTGATTCCACTTCTTAATGTTTATAGCACTTTTCAGATTTTCTATTTCTTCTTAAGCAAGTTTGGTAAGTTGTATTTCTCTAGGACATTATCCATATAAATATTCAAATTCTTATCTTTGTTTTAACGTTTGTAGGATTGTAGCAATGCCCTTTTTTATTCCTGACATCAATGACTTATGTTTTCTCTCTCCCTTCTTCTTTAGCCTATCTCATCAGGGCTCAGCAATGTTATTAGCCATTTGAAAGAACCACAGTCAAGCTCTGTTGACACGCTATTGTATATTTGTTTAATATTCCATTTATTTATGCTCTCATCTATTTTATTTCCTCCCTTATTTCAGCTCCATTTTTCTTTCTTTTTCTAACTTTTCACAGTGGATACTTTGATTATTTTTAGCCCTTCTCCTAATATATGCATTTAAAGACTACAAAGTGTCTACAAATATGGTATTAACTGCATCTCACAAGTTGTGATATGTAATATTTTTATTAGTATGGTTTTCATATCATTATCATTCAGAAGAGGTTTTATTAATTTCCATTATAATTTCTTCTTTGCTTCGTGAGATATTTATAAATGCATTGTTTGACTGTCAAACGTGAAGATTTTCTAGTTATCTTCTTGTTACTGAGTTCTGGCTTACTTCCAATTTTAATCAGAGAACATTCATCAAATGATTTTGATCCTTTGAAACTTGTTGAGATTTGTTTTGGATCTGCATATGGTTAAATATTTAAATATTCCATATGTGCTTGATAAAAGTGTACATTCTTCAGCTTTTGAGTACAGTGTTCTACATATATGATAAGACACTAATTCTGTGTTTGAAATCTCTATCAATTCTGTCTTCCTGTTCCAAAAGTTAAAATCTCTCGTGATGATCGTAAATTTCTCTATTTCTTATTTTAGTCGTTAATTTTTATTTTATGTATTTTGAGGTTATATTATTAAATACATGAAAACAAGGAATGTTATCTTCCCGGTGAGCTGAGTCTTTCATCATTATGTTTTTGCCTTAAAGTTTAGTTTGTCTGATATAAAAATACCTATACTAGTTTTCTTTAGGTTAGTATTTATATGTTCTTTCTCCATTTTTTACTTTTAAGTTTTTGTATTCTTATATCTTTGTTTGTTAATGGTTTGTTCTGTTGGGTTTTTTTGTTTTCACTTTGATAGTCTCTGAGATTTAGTCCATTTATATTTAATTACTGATCTATTTGGGTTAAAACTACCATCTTATTAAAGATTTCTATGTATCTCCATGTTCAATGTTGCTTTTTATCTCCTTCTTTGCCTTGGTTTATTTTTTTATAATTCCTTCCCCACCCTACCCCTTTACCACATGTGGGAGTTATCTACTATTTTACGATTCTCATGGGGTTAGTCTAGAAACTGCAATCTGTGTTCCTGATTTGGCTGTCTGCTCAGACAACACAGGAACCCCAGAGAGCTTTAAGTACATTGCCCTCCCCCCAGGAAATATACCTCATTTTAATACACTTTAAACTTCAAATGGTATTATCTTTTCACATAATCAGTGTTCATTTAGATCTGCCCATGTATTTATAATTCCATTCGTTTTTATTCCCACCTGTATTCTGACCTTTCATCTGGGGTCACTGATCTTCCATCTAATCTTCTAATCTTCCCTCTAGTCATTTCTTTAGTTGAGATGTGTAAGTGATGAATCCTTTTGCCTTTGTTTCATCTTCACTCTCGCAGGATCCTACCGCGGGGAGTCAAGGCTGGTGCTGATTTCCTTCCGCACCTTGAGGGCGGCAGTATTCCTGTCCACCGGCATCCGCTGTCTGGACGAGACAGGAGCTTCCAGGCCTTTAAAGGAGCTCCTGTTTTCTTTAGCATCCTTTACACTTTTCCTTGTGCCTTCGGTTTCAGGACGTTAACTACAATATAATTGTAGATTTTTTTATTTTTATTTTTTTTAACTTTCAGAGTTTGGAAGCTTCTTGAATGCCTTTCAATTCTCTGATTCTCTCTCCAAACTTGCTTTTGCCTCATTCTGTTGCTTTCTGGGATTCCAATTACATATGTGTTTGATCATCTCACTGTAACCCCTACAGTTCTTAGCTCCTCTTTTCTATTTTCCAGCCTTTTCATTATCCTTATTTTACTTCCA
Source organism: Indri indri (assembly GCA_004363605.1). Classification (NCBI taxonomy): domain Eukaryota; kingdom Metazoa; phylum Chordata; class Mammalia; order Primates; family Indriidae; genus Indri; species Indri indri. The sequence goes on along the minus strand of RJWJ010029604.1, from coordinate 16,839 downwards.
GTAGTTTCTTTCGAGCTACCTTTTAGTTTGCCACTTCTCTCTATAGCAGTGTACAAATCATCCATCAAGGTCTTAATTTTAACTATTGTGTTTTCCAGTTCTACAACTTCCATTTAGCTCTCTCTTCTTTCTTTATTTATTTTTGGTATAGTTTTTAATTCTTTAGGAAAAATTCAATCTGGTCATTTGTTTCTCATAACACAGAAAGAAAGCCTGATAACCCTACCATCTGGAACTCTGAGGGTCTGCTTTCTTTTCTCAAAGTTGTTTGGTTTGAAACAGCTTTATTGAGATGTAATTGTTGCTGTAAACTGCACATATTTCCAGTATAGTTTCGTAAGTTTTGACACAGCTGTATGAGGAAAACCCTCACCACAATCAGTATAATGAACACAGCCACCTTCTCCCGGGTGTTCCCCGTGAACTCTGGATCTCTCCCTCCCTCCCTCTCCTGCCACATCCACGTTCCCAGACAACCACTGATCCATTTTCACCCTAGTGACGAGTTTGCATTTTCTAGTAGTTTATATAAGCGTAATCACATAGTATGCATTCTTTTTTGTCTTCTTTTATTCAGCATAATTATTTTGAAAATCATCCATGCTGAAATGAGTATCAATAGTTCATTCCTTTTTACTGCAGAGTAGTGTTACGGTGTTGGGATAAATCACAAAGTGTTTATGTGTCCACTCACTGACGGACATCTGAGCTGTTTCAGGCCTATGAACATTCCTTGACAAGTCTTTGTAGGGACATCTGCTTTAATTTCTTTTGGGCAAGAACTTAGAAGTGAAATGGCTGGATTGCATGGTACAGTACATTTGCTTTTTGAAGAAATTACCAAACTATTTTCCAAAGTGGCTGTATCATTTCATATAGTTGTAAGAGTTCCAGTTCTTCTATAGCATCATCAACACCTGAGCTTTTACATTGCAGTTATTTTAAAGGTGTAATGTGGTATCTCATTGTGGTTTTAATTTGCATTTCCCTTCCAAATAATGATCTTTTCATATACTTGTTTGGCATACACATATCTTAGGTGAAGCATCTGTACAAATCTTTTTCATTAGCTTATTTTCTTAGTATTATATTTTGAAGTTCCTGATATTGTCTGATACAAGTCCTTTATTACATATATACTTTGCAAATATTTTCTCCTAGTGTCTGGCCTATCTTTTCATTCCCTTGGTATCTCTCAAAAAGTAGACATTTTACATTTTGACACAACTCAATTTACCAATTTTTTTGTTTTATAGATCATGCTTTGGTGTTGTAGCTAATAAATTTCTGCCTAATCCAAAGTCACACAAATTTTCTCCTATGTTTTTTACTGTAAGTTTCACAGTTTTCAGTTTTACATTTAGATCTACATTCCATTTTGAGTTGATTTTTATATATGGTGTGAAGTATGGACTAATGTTCATTTTTTGTTATATGGATGATCAACTGTTCCAAGGGTAAAAAGACTGCCCTCTCTTCACTTACAGTCCTTTGCATCTTTATCAAAAATCAGGCACCTCTATGTTGTGTGGGTCTATTTCCAGACTATTTTATTTCATTGATCTATTAGTCTGTCTTTTATGTCAATACCATACTGTCTTGATTACCATAGTTTTATAGTAATTATTAAAATCAGGTATTGTTAGTTCTTCAATTTAGTTCTTTTTAAAATTTCAATGTCCCTTATGTTTTCATATGAAATTCAGAGTTGGCTTATCAGTTTCTACAAAAAGCCTGCTGGGATTCTGACTGCAGCTCATTGACTCCATAGGTCAATTTAGGGAGAATTAACACTGCAACAATATTGCGTCTTCTCACCCAACTACAGAGCGCTTATTTAGACCTTTTTAAATTTCCGTCAGCATTGTTTTGTAGCTTTCATTGTACATGTCTTGAACATATTTTGTCAGGTCCATATACAGTAAAAAACAGTTTTTTAGACTTTTAATTTTTGATCATTGTTAGTATACAGAAATACAATATGTTTTTGTATATTGATCATGTATTCCACAATTCAGCTCACTTACTGGTTCTAGTAGCTTTTTTGGAGATTCCGCTGGATTTTCTACACTATTTTCTGTAAATAAGGACCATTTAAGTTGTTTCTTTCCAATCCAGATGCCTTTTATGCCCTTTTCTTGTGAACTGCCTAGACTCGCCAGTAAAATGATGAATAGAAGTCATGAGAACAGACATCCTTGTCTTGTTCCTGATTTAGGGGGGAAGGTTTCAGTCGTTCACCATTGAGTATGAATCCTACCTGTAGGATTCTGTACATTCCCTTCATTGAGTTAAGGAAGTTCCCTTCTATTCCAAGTTTTCTGATGTTTATAGTTGTTGGGTTTTGTCAAAACCCTTTCTGCATTCTGATTTATGATAGCATTGAGGTATCATATGAATTTTTTTCTTTGATTGTTTTCTAGTTTATCAATGTAGTGAATTACATTCCTCTTCTATAGCTTTTTGAACATATGGAATACAGTTATAATTGTCTTAATGTGCTTGTCTGCTAATTCTAGTATCTGTATCAATTATGGGTTGGTTTATAATGTGGGATTTTTCTTATGTTGCCTTGTCTGGTAATTTTGACTAGATGATAGACAATGTAAATTTTACCTTATTGGGTGCTAAATGAATTTGTAATACTACGAACATTCTTGAACTCTGTTGTGGGATGCAGTTAAGTTACTGTGAAACATTTTGATCTGTTTGGACCTTGCTCTTAAGATCTGATGGGTGGGATAAGAGGACCATTTAGTCTAGGGCTAATTATTCTCTATGACTCAGGCAAGCTCCTTTTTCATACTCTACCCAATGCCCCTTGAATTATCAGGCTTTCCAGCTGGCTGGCAGGAACATTCCCAGGCCTGTGTGATTTCTCAGTTACCACTCCCTCTAATGCTTTAGGCTGGGTCATTTCTTGGTACGGGCAGTTTCCTCACTCCTAGTATTCTCCTAAATAATCAAGGGGACTCCTCTTGTGTGATCTTCAGACTCTTCTCTCTGTGCAGCTCTCTCCTCTCGAGAACTCCACCCTGAAAACTCTTGCCACCTGAGTCTCCTCAGACTCTCAGGCTGGTCTCCTTACCCCAGAGTCTGCTAAGCTCTGCCTGGACTCTTCCTTCTCCACTTTGGAATGGAAACTTTTTCAAGGGAGTAGGCTGATTGTAGAGGTTTTTTTTCAGTCTCTCAGAGATCAATGTCCTCCACTGATCTATATTCAAAGTCTTGAAAAACATTGTTTCATGCATTTTGCATGCTTTTTTAGTTGTTTTCTGAAGGAAAACAAGTTCAATGCCTATTATTCCATCTTGGCCTAAAGTGGAAGTGTGAGGGGTCTCTTTTTATTGTCTGTTGTTTCAGCTGCCTTTCTTTGATGCTATCTTGCCTCATTATCTGCCTGGTTATTTTTTTCAACATATATCAACTCAAAAAAAAAAAAAAAAACCTTTTAAAATTACCGTGCAGTAAAATGAACTTTTTCCTTAGGTGTAGAGTCCTGTGAGTTTTGACACACACATATTCACATAATTACCACCACACTCAGGATATGAAACAATTCCATCACCCCAAAAAACTGCCTTGCACTATCCCATTATAGGCACTCTACTAACCCCTGGCAAGCACTGATCCTGTTCTCTATCTCTATAGTTTAGTTTTTTTGAACTGTCATTATAAATGAAATTATATAGTACACAGGCTTTTGAGGTTGGCTTCTTTCACTCAGTATAATGCCTTTGAGCTTCACCCATGTTGATGCATTTACCAATAATTTGTTTCTTTTTCAAAGTACCACGGTTTATCTGTTTATCCACTGGAGGATAATTGGGTTGTTTCTGGTTTTGCCAATTAGGTAATTATCAATAGCACTGATTATTCCTATATAGGTGCTTAAGTGAACATGAGTTTTCATTTTTCTAGGGTAAATACTGAGGAGTGCAATTGCTATGACATATAGTAAGTGTGTCTCTTATAACAAGCTGCCTGTTATCCAGAATGGCTTTGTCATTTTACATCCCCACTGGAAATTTATGAGTTCCAGTTGCTCCACATCCATACCAAGATTTGGTATTATCAGATTAGCCATTCTAACAGGTGTGCAGTGATCTCTCACTGTGGCTTTGCTTTAATTTGCATTTCCTTAGTAGTCAATGATATTGAACAATGTTTCGTGTGCTTGCTAATTGCCATCCTTATGTCTTCTTTGGTGAAGTGTCAGTTCAAGTCAGTTGAACATTTTTTAACTGAGTTTGTTTTCTTACTGTTGAATTCTGAGAATTCTTTATATATTCTGGGTACAAATACTACATTGAATATGTGATTTTCAATTATTTTCTTCCAGTCTTTAGCTTGTTTTTTCATTCTCTTAACAGTGGTTTTTGCAGAGAAAAAAAGATTTTAATTTTGACACTGTCTGATTTATCCATTTTTTCTTTTAGGGATTGTATTTTTGGTGTCAGGTCTAAGAACTCCTGGCACAGGTCACAAAGATTTTCTCCACTGTTCTTCTAAAAGTTACACAGTTTTGTGTTTTACATTTGATCCATTCTGAATTAATTTTTGTGTAAGATTGGGACTTAGAGTCAATGTTCATTTTCTGCATAAAGATGACCAACTGTTCCAACACCATTTATTGAAAAGACTTTATCTTTCTTAATTGAATTGCTTTTGCATCTTTGCTAAAAATAAAATCAAACGGCCATATTTGTGTGGGTCTATTTCTGGGTTCTGTATTCTGTTCCATTTATCTATGTGCTAATCCCTTTGTCAATACTGTACTGTCTGGATTACGGTAACTTGATTCTCCTTTTTCAAAACTATTTTAGCTCTTTCTTTCTTTCTTTCTTTCTTTTTTTAGAGACAGGGTCTCACTCTGTTGCCCAGACTGGATTGCAGTGGCAATCCAGAGCTCACTGCAACCTCAAACTCCTGGGCTCAAGCAGTCCTCCTGCCTCAGCCTCCCAAGTAGCTGAGACTACAGGTGCACACCATCATGCCCAACTAACCTTTTTATTTTTTTTTGTAGAAATGGAGCCTCATTATGTTGCCCAAGCTGGTCTCGAACTCCTGAGCTCAAAACGATCTTGCTGCCTCGGCATCACAAGTGCTAGGATTACAGGTGTGAGCCACCATATACCACACCTGGCCTATTTGAGCTATTTCTATATTCTATGTACTTCCATATAAATTGTAGAATCAGCTTGTCTATATCTACAAAAATATCCTGCTTTAATTTTTACTGGTATCATATTAAATCTATAGATCAATTTGGGGAGAAATGACATTTTTGCTATGCTGAGTCTTCCAATCCACAAATACAGTATGTTTCTCCATTTATTTAGGTTATCTTTGATTCATTTCATCAGTACTTTGTAGTTTTCAGCATACAGATTCTGTGTATGTTTTGTTAAATTTGTACCTATGTATATCTTTTTCTTGGAGCTTCTGTAAATGGTATTGGTTTCACATTTGTGGTTTTCCAATTGTTCATTTCCATTGTACAGAAATACACAGTTACTTTTGTATGATGACGACCAGGTAGCCTGTGATCTTGCTAAACTCACTTATTAGTTCTAGGAGTTATTGTTACAGAACCCATGTGATTGTCTACCATATTATCTGCAAATAGGGATAGTTTTATTTCTTCCTTTTTAATTGACATGCCTTTTATTTCTGTTTCTTGCCTCTCTTGAAGTCTGGCTAAGACTTCCAGTTCAGTGTTGAATAAAAATGGTAGAAATGGACATCCTTGCCTTGTTTTCAATCTTAGAGAGAATGCATCTGGTCTTTCACCACTAAATATGATAACGTTAGCTGTAGGTTTGTTTGGTTTTGATAACTTTTATCGGACTGAAAAAGTTCCTTTCTTTTCCTAGTGTGGTAAGGTTTTTTTTTTTAAGAGACAGTATGTCGCTATTATTGCACAAGCTGAAGTGCAGTGGCTATTCATAGACAAAATTATAGCACCCTGCAGCCTTGAACTCCTGGCCTCAAGCAATGTTCCTGCCTCAGCCTCCCAGCCTCCCAAGTAGCTAGAACTCCAAGCGTGCACCACCATGTCCAGCTAGTTTGCTGAGAATTTTTTTATCATGAATGGATATTGTATTTGGTCAAATGTTTTTGCTGTATCAGCTGATAAGATCATGTGTTTTCTCCATTGTAGGACTATTAACATGGTGGATTAATTGACACCTGAATATTGCCCTCCCAAGATGTACACACTTTCTCGTGGTATATTGTTCTTTACATGTATTTCTGGATTTGACTTGATAATATTTTATTGAGAATATTTTCCCTCTGTGTTCATGAGAGCTATTCATCTATGATTATCTTTTTTGGTACTGTCTTTGGTTTTAAAATCAGGGTAATGCTGGTCTTGTAAAATGATTTGGGAAGTGTTCTTTCCTCTTGTATCTTCTGGAAGAGACTGTGTAGAATTGGTGTTATATCTTTTTTAAATTTTTGGTAGACTTTACCAGTGAAACTATCTTGACCTCTTGACCTGGAGAATTCTTTTCTCGGGGGGAGGATTTGTTAACTACAAATTCATTCTTTTAAATAGGTATAGGACTATTCAGACCATCCATTCCATCTTGGATGAATTTTAGACATTTGTAGCTTTTGAGGAATTAGCCCCTTTTATTAAGTTGTCTAATTTATGTCTGTAGGCTTGTTCATAACATTCCAGTTTTATCCTTTTATCTTTTATCTACTGTAATGTATCTCTTTGATTCCTGATATTGTTATTGTATGTGTTTTCTTTTTCTCTGTCAGTCTTGCTAGAAGTTTATCATTTTGATTTTTTTCAAAAAACTAGTTTTGGGTTTCATTGGCTTTATCTGTTGTTTGGTTTAAATTTCATTGATTTTGTTCTTTATTTTCTTTACTCTTCTTGCTTTGGATTTATTTTGCTCTATTTTTTTCTTGTTTCTTAAGGTAGAAGGTTGCATTATTGACTTGAGACCTCTTTTCTCATCTAAACATTTAGTGCTACAAATTTCTAAGTACAGCTTTAGCTACATCCCACAAATTTTAATGTGTCATATTTTCATTCTTGTTCATTTGAAAATGTTTTCTACTTCTCCTTCAGACTTTTTCTTTCACCTATAGATTGTTTAGAAGTGTTCATTTTTAATTACACTGCATCAGAGAACATACTTGGTATAATTCCAATTCTTTTAAATGTATTAAGTTTTGTTTTATAACTCAGGATATGGTAATTGTTCTATAAGTACTTACAAATGTATATTCAGTTGTTGAGTGTTCTATAAATGTCAATTAGGTCAAGTTGGTTGATGGTGTTGTTCAGCTCTTCTATATCTTTGCTGATTTTCTGTCTACTAGTTTTATCTATTACTGTAGTTGTGGATTCATCTATTTCTGCTTTCAGTTCTGTTAGTTTTGAAGCTCTGTTATTAGGTGCATACACATTTAGCACTGTTATGTCTTTTTGATCAATTGACCCTTTTATAAATATGCATGTCTCTTTTTAATCCTGGTAATTTTCTTTGCTCTGAAGTCTATTTTGTCCAAAATTAAAATAGCCACTCCAGCATTCTTCTGACTTGTGTTTGCATGGGCTATCTTTTATGATACGTTGTCTTTTAACCTTCCAATATCACCATATCTAAGGTTTCTAGTAGATGGCATATACTTAGGTCAAGTTGTTGTTGTTGTTATTGTTATCCATCCTCATAATCTGTGTCTCTTAATTGATGTGTTAAGACTGTTTACATTTAATTTCATTATTGGTATATTTAGGTTAAGGTCTGCCATTTTATTGTTTGTATTCTCTTTTATATCCCCTCTCAGTTCTTGAGTTTCTCCTTTCTGGCTTTCTATTTGAATTTTTTTAGTCCATCTTAATTTATGTTATGATTTGACTGTATCTCATTGTACAGGTATTTTAGTGGTTGCTCCAGGAATTCCAAAACATATATTTAACTTTTCACAGTCTACTTAGAATCAGCATTTTACCACTACAATTGAAATGTAGAAATGTTACAAACATATAGGTCCCTTTACCCCCTGTATCATAGTTGTGTTATGCATTACATCTACATACATTGAAAGCTCCATCAGACAGTGTTATAAATTTTAAATTTCAACTGTCAGACATGTAAAAGAAAAGTCTATTATATTCAGCCAGGTATTTACCATTTCTGTTGCTTTTCCTTCAACCCTGATGTTCCAAGTTACCTTCTGGTATCACTTCCCTTCTGTCTGAAGATCTTTAGCAATTCTTTTAGAGCAGGTGTACAGCCTATGAATTCTCTTAGTTTTCCTTATTTGAGAATGGCTTTATTTCAGTTTCATTTCTGGGGGACATATGTCCTGAAAATGGAATTCTGGGTTGACAGTTCTTTTCTTTCAACACTTTTAAAATGCTGTGTTGCTTCCTTCTAGACACCATGCTCTGTGGTGAGAAATCTACAGTTATTTGGATTGCTATTCCCCTCCAGGTAATGCATCATTTTTTCTGGATGCTTTCACAATTTTTGCTTCGTCTTTAGTTTTCAGCAGATTGATCATGATGTGTCCAGACATGAATTTCTTTGGGTTTAATTATTTGGGGTTTTCTTAGCTTCTTGAATCTGTAGGTTTATGTCTTTCACCAAACTTCAGAGGTTTTTAGCATTATTTCTTCATATGTTTTCAGCACTGCATGCTTTCTCCTCTCCTTTTGGGACTCTGATAATACAAACGGTACATCTTTTGCTACTGTTCCTTAAGGCTCTGTTGATTTTTTTTCTATCTTTTTTCCCTACTTTCCAACTGGATAATTTCAGGTATTTTAATTTTCAGTGATAAAATTAACATTTTTTTTCCTTTGTAGCTTCTGTTTCTTTGCAGATACTTTCTACTTTAACGTTTGTTTTTAAAATGTTTGTGACTGCTTGTTCAGGCATATTTAAGGTTTTTGTCAGATCATCCCCACATCTAATCATCTTGTCATTGGCACATGTTGGCTATCTTTTTCCATGCAAGTTGGCAATTTCGTAGTTTTTCTTTTGCCAAATAATTTTGGATTCTAATCTGAACATTTTGAATGATATAATGAAATCCTGAGTCTTGTTTAAATCCTATGGTGAGTGTTGATATTTTTGCTTTAGCAGGCAACTGACCTGGTTAGGTTCAGACTACAAGTTGCCACCTGCCTTCTACGGGCTGTGGTTACATGTCAGTTCAGTTTTAAATGCCTCCACACTACTAATCTGATCTGAAACAGGTGTGTGTCTCTTGGGGGCCAGCCTGGAACCTCAGTGGGGTTGGAGCTATTTATTAAGTCAGTTCTCAAAGTTTTTCATATGCTAATTAGGATCAGATCCATGCACACACAGGTTGAAAGTGAGTGAGTTCAGGAGTCCATAAACAACTTTATGGTTGCTTTCCCAAGCTCCTCCCTTTCTATGGTCTCCCTGGTACTTCCTGGTTCCCTGACACTCTCCTTTCTGAACCTCTGGCCAGAAACCACCCAATTCCATGACTGTGCCAGGGAGGACCAGGTGGCAGGAGGATAGAGAGAGAAAAAAAGCAATGGGTTTTAGTTCTGTGTGCCTAGAGCTCTGGCTCCCCTCAACAGAGAGGCGGGTTCTCCCCTCTCATAGTTTTGTCTCCTGCATGCCCCTGTCACCGCCTGCTGCCCCGTGGAATTATCTAGGGGCTGGTGCAAGAGAAGGGGGAAAAAGAAAAAAAAATGTGGATGGGCTTCCCCCTCTCTCTGAGCTTCAGGAGTTCCCTTTCCTGCTTTGGGAGCTAGAACTAGGGGGTCTCTCCTGGATGTCTCCCTGGCAGCATGCACCAGAGCGCTCACTTCTGGTCCTCAGGCCACACTGAGTTCAGACCAGGGGATACCAGAGGAAAATGTGCTAAACTCAGCACTGGCTCAGTGGTACTTTGAATCCTGGTGTGCTTCACCAGTCTTCCCACTGCTGATATTTTCCCAAGCATTGAGACAGCTGTGCCATACATCTGTCCAGGACTTACAGTTCAGTAGGAAGAAAGGCTGGTGTGTGTGCTTATTCCATCTTACCCAGAACCCCACTCTTTGCCTAGTTGTTTTTTACTATGTGTCAGATATTGTTTGTACAAGTCACATGAGGCCTGGAATGATGATATTCCTTCCTGCAGAAAGGACTTTCCCTAATGAGGGGCTGAGATGCCCTGAGGTGGGTTCCTCTCTCTGCAGGCCAGTGTCCTTCCTCTCGATAGCTTCCTCTTCTAATGCAACACTTCAGCAGGGCCACCCATAAGGCCCCAGACGCTAAGCCCTGTTCGACAGCCCAGTGAAGCTGCTGGAGCAACACAGCCTCTCAGCTACTCCTGCAGAAATGGGAGACATGCCTGGGGAAAAGGAGCCCAACCTGGCCCACATCCCGTGCCTCCATCCTGCCTTGGACCACGGCCGGGTAATTCTCCACTATGTTCAGACTTCGAATGCCTTCACACAGATGATTTTTATAATTTGTCCAACATTTTTGGTTATCCTCAGTAGACCGTTAATCCAAATTGACAGATCTGTTACCAATTTTTCCTTTTTTGTATTAATAGCAAAAGAAACCGAGTCTAAAAGGTTTGCTGAGGTCACTCAGTGCATAGATGAAGGAAAGAGGGTTTAACTCTGTTCTTTGAACCCTACGCTACACTGTCTCCTTAACCTCTACATCACACTAAAAGTTAGCTTTACTTTTCTAGGAATTTATCTTATAACTGGGTATGTGTGTATTAAAATCCAGAAGTAATACACGAACATATTCTTATTTTAAAATGGAATCTTGCATGTAAGGCTGTTTCTCCCTGATCACTTAGTCCAGTTTGAGCCCAGACCCTGCGTCAGAGATTACCTTATCTCATTTATGGCTTTGTTGGGATTTTATTATTAGCCTGACTTTTTCCCCATGGGAACAAATCTCTAAAAGATAATGAAAGTCACTGGAAACACGTGATACAAAATTAAAATTGACTTACAGATATTTTTCATGAATGCACCATAATGTTAGGTCAGGTTATATAATCAATAACTTTTCACTGCCAACTGAAAGAGGATTAAACCTTAAATTCATTCAAGTGACTATTTTCAGCCTCCCAAAAGACCATAAAATCAAGATTTAACCAATAGCCCAAGCTGCAAGCTTGCTGGCATCTGTATAAGCAGGTGCAGGCGTGGACCAATGCACAGTGATCACTGAGTGGACAATTTTAAATCAGTCTCAGTGCTGAGAAGGACTCCCGCTACCCGCCCAGTGAAGCAGAACCAGCAGGGGTGCATCTGCCGCAGGTGTACTCCACATAGAGAAAGGAGGAGGAGTCGCCAGATAACAGGGGTGAGAAAGGGCAACAGAGCTCTTTAGCACACACCTGTGCAGCCACCAGTGTCACCTGCATGGTGGAGGTAACAGGGCAGGCTCCAGAGTGGATGCTGCCTTGACTTGGCTGATTTGGTGGAAAACAGGGACAGGGATACAGTCCCGTAGGCTGCTCTGAGTACTGGTGACGGCACACACCCCCACAAGTGATCTGCAGGAGGCCTGTGCGTTACCTGGGGCAGGGGCTCATGGGGGCTCTGGCTGCTCCTACCTTGGCTGGCTTCTGGCTGCAGGGAGCTGAGAGGAAGTGGGGGTGAAGATTCAGGGGCCTCAGGCGCCGGGTGCTCGGCCACTGGACAGATGATAAACCACCTCTTCCCGGTGTGCAGGACTGCAGGGCAGGACAGACACAGCATGCTGAGTGAGCGAGGCCAGCGTGACCCCCACCACCTGCATCAGACTTGCCACAGGGAGATCTGGGGGACTTAGTTGTTTGGGATTTTTGCCAGGAAAGGTATAGCCAGAAAACCCATTTCCCAGTCATAATCCTAAATAGCTTCCCTCCCTGAAGCAGGCTGCCCTGGGTCCCTTGATGAGGGGCATCTATCTGCTCTTCTCCTCCACCAGAGGGTAGGGGCAGGCAGCCAGCCTGGGATGTCTCATGGGTGGCCTGAGATCTCAGGAGTGCCCCCGGCACCATCCGTGAAGGCATTGATGCTGGTCAGCAGGCGACAGCTCCTCAGATGGGGCAGCCATCCCCAGACAGGGAACCCTGGTCACCACACCCACCCACAACCCTCCCCAGTGCAATGGCTGAACCCCTGGCCATACGCTCAGTGGGGCTTTTATCGAACTCCTGAAAAAGAGAGGAGGGAAGTTAGGGAAATACTTCTTTCCAAAGGCCTGTCTGCTCGCACAAGCACGGCCAAGAGGGCAGACTCACCGTTCTGCTGATACACAGGGGCATTGGCTTGGGACTGCCTGCTCTCCTGAGTGAGGTAAAAGGGCCAGAAATCAACGCACTGAGCTGCAGTGCCCACCTGCCCAACTGCCACGCTCTCGCCACTTCCCACGCACACTTTACCCTCTCACCTCCCCAGCGCCCAGGCCACAGGTGCCGAGGTGCGGCGGGCTGGCCCCCGGGTCAGAGCCACGGTCGGCATCTGTGTCCTCACTGAGCATGTCCTCTGCCTTGTCCATGACGTCCTTCATCTGCTCGATGAATGTCTCCCGCTCGGCCTGCAGGATGAAGTCGTGCTCCACCTGCAAATGGATGCACAGCACCGCTGGCGAGGACCTGCCACAGGGCTGGGGCTGCCGGGGTCTTTAGCAGGGATTCACTGATTTCTACCCTCGCTAGGCCCCAGGGGAACACACAGTGAAGGGACCTGGTCCCCGAGTCAGGGGCTAGACAGCTCAACGAGAGAAGCAGACAGCCTCAGGAAGGGAGGAGAATGGCGCGGCTCGAGGGCAGGCCTCCTGAGCATAGGACCCGGGCCACACTGCCCTGCTCCGAGTGGGGGCTGGTTGCAGACTCCAAGGCCAGTTCATTCATCTGCATGGCAGGTGGGTGCACTGGATGGAGAGGGCCAAGGACTGGGACCAGAAGGAGGGGAAGGGGGTCCATCTGGGACACAGCCACCCAGGCGGTTGTGAGAGACAAGGTGGGGGCTTGAAGGTGGGGCCTTGGGGGCACAAAAGTATCTGCAGGGACAGCAAAGCCACAGCAGGATGGCCACATGGCACCTCTTGGTGTCTGCAGCCCCTTGCTCTCCCATCCTCAGCCTGTGGCCTTTGGCTGCAGCCTAGCACACAGGTGGGTGTGGCCATCTCCAGCCAGTAGCTCCTGCCATGGCCAAGGGGAAGGTGCTGGTAGGTCCTACACTGCAGCCTGGACACCACACAGCTTCCAGGCCAGGGGCTCAGGAGGACACATCTGCAGTCCCTGCCTCTCGCTGTGGGCATGCGGCCCCCCAGCTCACAACCTGCTCCAGCTGCGTCCGCAGCCACTCAGGCAGATAGGACACTGCATCTCAGAAAACCATACAAACAAGGAAAGAGGACAGTGAGGTCCACTCCCCGACCCTTTTCTCCTACCCACGCCCATCTGTGGTCACTGAGATGCCCTGGGCCTTGCATGGGGCATCCATCCTCTCAGGTCCCTCTGGGGCTAGGTCCATCTGCCCCTCAAGGAGAGCAGAGCTCCCTGGCGCCCCCAGGAACCACCCCAGGAGCACCACTCACATACCCCCAGATGGGAGCTGGCTCATGCTGTGTTCGGTGGTCCACCTCTTAACTTAGAGCAATGTGTGATTTCAATGTTGGCTAAGAGGAGTATGATATGGTCAAAGTTGGGGCATCCAGCTGAGATGTAGGTGCCGTGTACAAGAATTTAAGCAATATTCCAATTTCATGAAACTTTCACTAAATGAAACTGAAGTAAACCCCTTAGCAACTGGAAAATCGTTTCCCGTTGGCTATGTATTTCTTTTTAAGTATACTGAAATTAAAATTAATGTAAAAACAAAACAGAGAAACCTAAAAAACACAGGGTCCAGATACAACCTGGGATCAATGGCAGTTAACTCCAAACCTCTACAGCTCCTCCTCCACGCCAGGAGTCGGTGGGGGGTCCTGGGCAGGACAACCAACTGAAGGCCCTGCCCAGCCACTGACAAAGCATTTAGGGACCGCTGGCACCCCACGCTCAGAGGAAGACAGTCTACATGGTGGGGAGGAGCTGGCCAAACACCCTTTTACCTGCTGTCCCTGAAGCCCGTGTGTCCTGGGGCCGGGACAGGTGAGAGAGGGGCTGGGGGGTGCGCAAGAGAGGCCTCACGTGGACAGGCGCTTTTATGCATCAAATTTGCGTATTTGCATCACGCTTACTTCACAAAGGTATATTGGATCACTTGGTTTTAAAAAGAGAGAAAAAGCAATGAATTGAGAGGAAATCAGAAGGTTGAGTGAAAAAAACTCAAATTCAAAAACCCTCATCTGAGAAGATGCCACGTTTACAGAGCTCACAACCAAGTAACAGCTCACAACCAAGTAACCCTGCATCCTTTCTGTACAGGGATGTGCGTGCGCACACACGTGCACAAAGACATAAAAGAAAAACTATTAAAAACAAGGGGGTGCTAAATGCACAATGCAAGCAGCGAGCGGGGCAGGATGGGAAGCCGTAGCCGGCGGCGTGGCAGCCAGAGGCCTAGTGACAACCTCACAGACATTCACTTTATTATGACGCTTCATGATAAATGAACAGGTATGGATGAAGTAACATGAGATACACAGCAAGATGTAGCAAGGTGAGAGAAGGGGCGTTCTACAGTTTCGGCGGCTGAGCGCGGACCTTGTGTTTGTTCCTGCTGCACCCAAGGAACCAGCTGCTCACCCCTGACCCAAGCACAGCCAGGCACCTCGGACTCTCCCCTCGACCAGGCCCCGTCCTGTCCTCAGCCTCACCCAGCTGTAGCAAGATCCCTGCTGAGTGAGTGCAGTGAGGATCCCCGGCTTCCACATCTGACCACATGGCTCAGCCCCACTCTGAGGCCCAAGCTCTGACCTGGATATCTCCTCTGGGCTATTTTCTACCCACCATCCCTACCCTGCTCCTCGGCTGTCAACCCGCACCCGTCTCTGCTGCATTTGTAGTTGTCTGTTCTCTCTCCCACGGCCATAGACCTGAAAAAGTCTTCCTGACCGTTTCAACAAGTGTTAGAATAATTTCTTTTTTAATGCTTTGAGGGACTGTGCCCTGGGCCTGGGCTCCAGGAGGGGTTTGTCCAAGGCGTCTCCACAGAGCAGACACTAAGGCACAGACTTGCCCCAGCAGAAAGCTGGGGCTTCCCTTGCAAGCCCAATGTAGGGACTTAAGGAAGCTAGGGCAGGGGTGGCCAGGAGGACACAGTCCAAGGGGGCAGCTTCCTTTGGCTTCTAATGCAGCAGCCACTAGGCAGGTAAGGCAACTCATATTACTGAACCAAAATCCATTTAACGTTCTGTGTCCTGGTCACGCTAGCTCCACTCTGGGCGCTCAGTGGCCATCTGCAGTGAGGGCAACAGCACAGGCCAGCGCTGCTGGCTGCTTCTTTAGAACCCAACTTCTCAGGTTTCCTAAACTTCTCAGGCACAAACAACGGGCTGGGAAGAACGTCCTCCCATGAGGGGGTCACAGATGGACCAGTATGTTTGGGCAACACAAGTGTATCCTTTTCTCCTGTTTCTTTGGGTGCTTTCAGCTGGATAGTTTCTGAGGGCCCGAGACCCCCCACCATTCCTAGCCTGGAGTCAGGTGCTGAGGACACTGTGGGTCCCTGGGGAGTACAGGTGAGGTGTCACGGGCTTGGGGCTGTCTGCATGGGCAGGGACGGGCGGCTCTGGGTAGGGGAGCAGGCAGAGCTGGGTGGGGTGGGGGTGGGGAACAGGGGCAGGGCTCTAAGCAAAGACCACAAGACGTCAGACTGTGAGGACGCACCCTCTCTTCGCTCACTCGAGTGACCTGCGCACAAAGCCCCTTCTTTTATTCTGAAGGGCAGATTTAGGTTCTCCAGAACTCTTAGGGAACACGGTCTTGAGGGGGTTATGAACACGTGCTTCAAGTTGTCCTCCCAAACCCGAGGGGTCTCTGCTGAGCGTGGGGAGGAGCCCATGGAGCCCAGGCTGCATGGAGCCAGCACTCACAGTTGAAGACCCTGGGCTGACCAGCGCCCCCATGCAGGGCCAGGCTCTGCGTGTGGCCCGTGGTGCTCTACTCGCCCCCACGCAGGGCCAAGGAACACGGGGAGTCAGCCTGCCACCTAGACCCAGCCTCACCATGTATGTGGCGATCTCGTCAGGCGCGTCCCCATCCAAGTCAAACTTGAAGGTCACCATCTTGTGGTTATGCGTCTCCAGCTGGCACTCCACCATCTTGTCCCCCGTGTTGCACACCTGCAGGCACCAGCACGGTCAAAACTCAGAGGACGTTGTGCCCATACATCCCACACCCCGGCCACTCACATTCAGGATGGTCAGCCGGGGCCGGCTGGCCCTCTCCTGCCGGGAACGCGCACGTGTGGACCTGCGGTGGTGCTTCCGGGCGGCCCTGCCCTCCAGCCTGCCCCCTCCAAAGGTGCCTTCACAGCTGTCACTCAGCTCTTTTCCAGAAGTGACGTCAGAACCTCCATAGCTAAGTGAAAACTGAGAACGTTAATGGCACCCACAGACGACCAACATGGTGGCTATGGTTGGGAAGGTTGGCTTCTACAGAAAACAGCCCAAAGACCTTAAAATCTCCAGGGTCCAAAGGGGCGACCTGCAGAGGCGGTGACCACCCTGCAACAGGACCCCAAGCCCACTTCAGGGTCTGAGCCCCTTCGCCTCCCTTCTGTGCCCAGGTGGCACAGGGCAGGGGGTAAGGAAGGGTTTCCCAGCTACTGGCTGCATGACCTTGGTCCTCCCAGTCTCCTGACCTGTGAATTAGCCCCCATGCCTCAGTCTCCCCATCTATGCAAGAGCAGTAAGAACACACCAGCCACTTGGGGCTACT
>RJWJ010029603.1:0-20496 GCA_004363605.1 Indri indri | reverse complement strand
CAGCCTCCCGAGTAGCTGGGACTACAGGCATGCGCCACCATGCCCGGCTAATTTTTTTTTTTCTATATATATTTTTAGCTGTCCAATTAATTTCTTTCTATTTTTGGTAGAGACGGGGTCTCGCTCTTGCTCAGGCTGGTCTCGAACTCCTGAGCTCAGGACAATCCGCCCGCCTCGGCCTCCCAGAGTGCTAGGATTATAGGCGTGAGCCACCGCGCCCGGCCAGTAATTCAATTTCTTTAGTGAATTTTTCATTCATTTACTGCATGGTTTTTGTGATTTCTTTGTGTTGGGTTTCTATTTTCTCTTGTATTTCATTCAGCTTCCTTACAATCCATATTCAAAATTCTTCATGTCATATCAATATTTTCATTTTGGTTGGTATCCATTGGTAAGGAGTTATTGTTTTCTTTTGGGGGTGTACTTTCACTATGATTTCTTGTGTGTTTGAAATTCTTTTGCTGGTTCCTTCTCATCCCATCTCTTGGTTGCAACCTGGGGGTGCTAAGCCTGGCGTACCGGCCTGTCTCCAGGTGCCCAAAGATTGATCCCTGAGCATGCCAGGGAGAGGGGTGCTGGTCCTGAGTTGCATGGGGTGTTTTAGCAGGTTTGACAAAGCTCTCGGGTTACTTCTGACCTGCTGTCTTCACCTCTTCCCAACAGTGTGTAGTGAATTAGATCCCTAAGCTTAATCTCCAAGATGGTGTGTGGTACTTGTGAGCACGAATCAGCTATTCCCTGTTTGCTTGAATTTGAAGGTGCTATGCTTAGCTGTGGGGTTGTTGCCTTTGTCATTGATGTAAGTTTGCCTGGAAGAGCCAGCACATGAGATGGTCTTTTGTGTCCGTGGTAAACTCTGGTCCCCCAGCACACAGATGCCCCAAGCTTTAGGAGGGACCCTGTGGCTCTGAAGGGGTTGCTTGGTCTCTACTCCCCCTGAGGTTGGGAGAGGAGCAAGACAAATAGTGGCTGGATTGCATGAATGTGAGAGGCTTTGCAAAGCCTTATTGGGGCCCAGAGTTTGCTTATCTGGCCGCTAGTGGAAGCCGCTGGTATGAAGTTCAGGGTAATCTCCCCAAGCCAGGAAAGGTGTTCCCAAGGGAAGGGCCTAGTATCTTGAGTGCTAAGGCCCTGGACCAGGCTCTTTCTGCCCTTGTTCACTAGTGCAGTTTCTCTGCAGGGTGGAATGAGTGCCCTCCTATTTGCTACCTGAAACTCCACAGCACTCTCCTATCAGAACAGTCCACATGGGTTCCCTCACTCCCCAAGACCAGCCCTGGAACTACCCCTCAGTCCTTGTGTCTGACCCACTAGTGTGCATCTCTACTGGGCACTGGCAATTAGGGGAGGGTCCCCAATTGTGCATGCCTGTTCCACCACAAGAACCCAAGAGGAGAGAAGTAGGCCTCTCTGTCCATAGGGCCCTCTGCCTGGGGTATGCTCCTGCTGGGGAGAAGCGGCCACTCATGAGTTTCTTGGTTCAAGTTGCACTCCCTATTGTAATGAGGGGGCCCGGGGGCTGCTGCTCCCATTGAGCCAATTTGCCCAGAGCATTCAGTTGTCATGGGAACTAGGGCCTAGGCTAATTCACTCTGAATGCTGCACCCCTATCCAATATAGGGTTTTCCAGCAGGGGTGGAGATCCCCTTCCTCAGCGACCCTCCACACTCTCCAATTGGATATGTCTGTGAGGACTTTCTCACCACCTGAGTCCAGGACTGAGACCTCACCCCTGCGTCTCCCTGCACTACTCTCATGTCCAGGGGAGACCGGCTCCAGCCCACTTGTCTAAGCTGCCAGGGCAGGATCCTGTGAAATGCCAGTGGGCAGGAAGCTCGCAAATTGTGGCAGCCCCACTCAGTGGTGGGATCAACTAGGAACGTGCACCTGCCATACAGAAGTAGCTGTTTTTGCGCTTCTCAGTTCAGAGTATTCTCACGGTTGCAATGTGGGGCAGGGGCTGTGTCTACCAGCTGGCCTGAGCTAAAATTACTTTCTCTGATGCCGTGATTGGAGGAGATGCCTTGGAAGAAGTGTCTAGGTGTAAGAAAACCGACACTCTGATGTTTCATGGCACTCTCCTGTGGAGTGTCCCTTTTTAACACCCAAACTCCTGGGGTTCACTGGTTCACCCTGCTATTCCTATTTAGCTGTTGTGCCTGGGCTGTGAGTGGAGGTAGAAGTGCCTCCAATATGTTTTGTGTCTCACTTTTTACTGAAGGTACCTAGGTGGGGGAGGGGAAGCCCCCTTTACCCTTTCACTGGGCTCTGAGCCTCTCTGGGTTTGGTCCAGCCACTGTCTTCTATCTTCTTTCTCAGCTTTGCCGTTTTTCTTTGTTGGGTCCCCAGGCTTCTCTATTGTCTCTCCCTGTAATCCACACCTGGGCTGCAACTCCTTTCTGCTCTCCTCAGTGCAATATACTACCTTCCAGCGGGATGATCCGACAAGCGATGTCTCTAGTTGGCCATCTTGGCTGCTCCCCCTGCAGATTTTTTTCAACGAAACGCAGATTGAAAATATAGTATTTGTAAGATATGAAAATTGCCTATAAGGAGAGCTGACTTGATTTTGTTATACATGGGCAGTCCTGGAAGCAATCCCCCACTTATATCGAGAGATAACTGTATTTGGTATATGAATATCCCAATTCAGTGGGAAAGGATACTTTTTAAAATAAACGAACTAGTTCATAGGTGTTTGGAAGGACCAGGATGATAAATTCTAGTTACGAGGCACATGAAAGGACAAATGATGCAGTGTAAAGCATGTGTCAGAGTACTGCACTGGAGTCAATGCTCCTGGATATAGTCTAGAGGCATATTTCTCTGATGATATAAATTATATTTTCTTTTATGTGTCTATTTATGTTTCCCTTGATATGGCTTAATTGTACGATGTTGAGATATAACTTGGCACATCTGTACTTGGTTTCCCCATCAATAAAGTAAGGATCAAAGTAGCATCTGCCTCACAGAGTTCTTAAAGAGATTAAAAAGATAATGCATAGAAAGCACTCAAATATCAGACTTTGTTATGAACACCTGTTCCTTCCTAGTATATATTCTAAGCAGCCAGCTTACTTAAATGAAGAAAGAGTCTTCATAGGATCATTCACTGTTATGTTCTGCTTACCTCATCTGTTCCCTGTGAGCAATTAGAATTTTAGCACAAATATCCAGTTATTTTCCTTTGATTAACAACTCTGGAAGGGGTTCCTCTAACTCAATAATTTACAAAGACATCAGAAATGATTAATTGAAAATGACTGAACTCACATCACAAAATTAACTATATAAAGATTACTAAACAGTTTGCTTATGCATAAATAGTCACAAATGATATCCAGATAAATTTGTGTCCCCCTGATATTTATTACCAAATCATTTTTCTAGAGATTTTTGAAAAAAAGCACTCTTCCAATACTGCTAAGGATATTGTCTTTCTAGTTTTCGTCCATGTCTGTTTTCTCACTATCCTTGCTCACTGTTTATTCGTCGATCCACTTCTGTATTCCATGCTGGGCCAATACCTGCTGATCTAATCTGCTTCATGTCAGCCTTGTCATTCCCTCGATTTAAGACTGATATGCTGATTACAAAGATCTCTAAGTCTCTGTCTATATTTCTGTAAGTCTAACAATTCTCTTCTTGTTTGTTTTTACAGATATTCAAACAACTTCCCCATTTTTGCAAATATGTTGGCTGTAATTGCCTGTTATACAAAATATCACCCTTACATATTTCTGTGCAGCGAAGGGCTTTACAGACCCATCCTGGACATGGCCAGCTACATAATTTGTGGGGCTAAGTATAAAATGAAAATGAGGTGTTCTCTGTTCAAAAATTATTAATATTTTCAGGACAATGACAGTGGGTCATTAAACTGGGAGCAGGGCCCTTCTAAACCCAGAATGCCCCTTGAAATTATCTCACCTTTTGCTCAGAAAACATTTTATACAACCCAATCATTACTTTCTCTGTTGTATTATTTTATATTCTATCTTCTGCCATCTTCCCGACCCCAGTGGTAGCACTGTAGTTGAATATTCACTTATTACCTTATTGGTTTTGTGGTTTAATCATGTTATACCAACTTAAATGTTTTCTGATTACAAATATAGACAAGGTAAGCATGGTACTGCTTCTGATATTTATTGGGCACAGAATAATCTGTACATGTGCTTGTATTTAGTAGTATACAAAAAAAGCTAAAGGGGCACAGTCCCTATACTGCTATGGTTACTTTTGAGTGCCAGACTCTGTTACCTGACCTAAATTACTTATTCTCTCTGTATTAAGAGACATCAAGAGGTATTTCCTGCCAGAGCACTCTACAGCTGGCATTTAAGATTAGGAAAATTAAACAGCAGCACTGTTTAAAAAAATATTTTCTTTAATTATGATGAATGTATTTTCCAAACCAGAAATTGAGACATCTGCTTTAAACATATATGAATTATGAAGACAGTGAGCAGAATCATGAGAAAAAAATCATAGGGATAGCCTGAGCAAGAGTGAGATCCCATCTCTACAAAAAATAGAAAACTTAGCTGGGTGTGGTGGCATGTGCCTGAAGTCCTAGATACTTGGGAGGCTGAGGCAGGAGGATCGCTTGAACCCAGGAGCGTGAGGTTGCAGTGAGCTATGACCATGCAACTGCACTCTATCCCAGGCAACAGAGTGAGAACCCTGTCTCAAAAAAAAAAAAAAAAAAAAAAAAATAGGGGCATAGTCGTGGAGATGATAATGTAGGTGTTAATAAACATAATAGTAAACTAAAATTTATAGAGTGCTTATCATATGCCAGGCACTATTCTAGTGTCTTCAATTAACTGGTTTAATAGTTACAAAACTCTATGATATAAGTTGTATGTTAATTCCTTAAATTACAAATGTGGAAATTGAGGATGGGCCTACTAGGTGGCAGAGCAAGCTGTGAAGTCAGGCTTGTTCTAGAATCCATACTCTTTGCCACTACACTCTATTGCTTTTTAGTAGCGTATAGAATAAGCATGAAAAGGGGAAGGCTATTGTTCTTTAGTAATGGGAAGGGGTGAACATGACCGGTACAAACTGATCATATAGAAAAGATTATTGGACCTTTTATTAAACAGCAACTAAGACACCACTTGCCTATGTGCCTAACTCTTCCAGAGACACTGATGGCAAATCTGGAGCTGCCGCCCAGCAAGTGGCCTCCACAATAAGCTCCCTGGAAACCTAGGCAGTATGCTAAGCAAGAAGAATGTTGAGATAGCATTATCACTACCCCTGAAGAACTGACTAATAGTACCATACCCATGACTCCATCAGCTCAAGATCTCATGGGGAGCACAATTCTTTCTTTGGGAAAATCCAATGCTTTATTTCCTCTGATATATATACTGGTTGTATGGGAAGGATGAGGAAGAAGTGAGGCAGTAGGTTAGGTGCCTGATAGCAGGTTACAATGAACCCCGATTGTTATGACAATACAAAGATCTTCTTAACTCCTTATGTACAAGTGACAGGTTGCTGGCAATCATTGAGACCAAGAGAAGAGAACACAGGCTGCTGAAAATTCCACCTAGTTCAGCAACTGATTTGATATTTTGAACAAAAATTAATTTTTAAATTAATTAATAAATGTATTAATTTATTTTTGTATTTGGAAATATATGCCACTCCATGACCTAGAGGACACTATGCCATGAGCCAGTGTTGATATATTTAATAGTCAGCATTAGAGGTAACATTGAGGTAGTCCCCCAAGAACTTGGACATGAGGAAGATGAGATTGCATACTCACAAGTTAAATATAAGATCATTGCAGGAAGGATCTGAGCAGGCAAATTCAAATTTGCCTGGAAGAGATAGGACTGTTCTTAAGCAAACTACCCTCACATTAACAAATAAGAATGTATTAAAAGATCTATGGAAGAGATTCTTTAAAAAGAATCAGAATGGCATTGGTCATCTTGGAGGCACAGAAAAAATGGAGAGTTGTTGAGGCAAAGTTGGACATAGCCATGTGTATAATACAGGAGAAAAGGAATCACAGCTATTAGATCACAAGTATCTCTCAGCCAATTACAAGACCATTCTTGGTTTGGAAATAGATGCAGAGAATAGAATAAGTGAACTTGGGGCATTTCTGATCCTCATTGACAACACTATCGCTAGGAAACTCCACGTGGGACTTTATACCAATGACATTAAACAATTGTAGGTAAGCAAACGTCTGATGACGGTTTGACTTTCTGTGTAAGTCTGCATAGGATAGGAAAAGTTGTAAACTGAGGACCCAGAGGCCAAATTCAGACCAGAAAATTTTTTCTTACAAAATGTTCTCAAATAGTTGCAAACATATACAGATTGAGAAAGTACTTTATAATTTATCTTGCTTGCTTTCCCAGAATAGAAAGTTTTTGTAAAATTAGGTTCAAATTTCTAGATGGTAGCAACTGGCTAGAGATAAATAGCAGCTGCTTTATTTATTTATTTATTTATCCAGCTTTGTGGAGGTATCCTTGAGAAATAAACATTATATGTATTTGAGGTATACAATGTGATGTTTTGATATACATATAGACTGTGAAATTATTACCATGATAAAGATAATTAATATACCCATCACCTCACATAGTTGCAATTATTTTTGTGGTAAGAGCACTCAAAATCAGCTCTTAGTAAATTTCAAAAATATGGTTGGTTCTCTGTATTCATGGTTCTGCATCTGTGGGTTCGAACAACCATGGATTGCAAATATTTGGAAAAAAATTACATCTGTACTGAACAGGTACAGACTTTGTTTTTTTGGTCATTATTTCCTGAACAATATGGTACAACTATTTATATAGCATTATATCATATTAGATATTATAAGGAATCTAGAGATAATTTAAAATATAATATATGTGAGGATGTGCATAGGTTATATACAAATATTATGCCATTTTATATCAAGGACTTCAACATTAGTGGATTTTTGTATCTGTGATAGGTCCTGAAAACAATTTCCCACGGATAGGGAGGGATAACTGTACAATGCAGTATTATTAACTATAGATATTGTGCTGTACATTAGATCTCCAGAATTTATTCATCTTGCATAACTGAACCTTTGTGCCCTTTAAGCAACATCTTCCCTGTTTCCCCCATCATCCAGCCCCTGGCAAGCACCATTCTACTCTCTGCTTTTATGAGTTTGACTGTTTTAGATTCCACGTATAAGTGAGATCATGCAGTATTTGTTTTTCTGTGTCTGGCTTATTTCACTTAGCATAGTGTCCTCCAGGTCCAACCATGTTGTCACAACTGGCAGAATTTCCTTCTTTTCAAGGCTGAATATAAAAGATTCCCTTGAAATAGGACATTTACATTTCGTTAACCAGAATCTTCACCATTTCCTGTGGCATTACATTCAGCTGTTCCTCAACCTAAATAGCAGCCCCTGTAGGCTTTTGAGTTTTTATTTTCTGGGCCAAGAGGGAAATTCTCTGATTATATAAGAATACATCCTTGATACCTGTGATAATTTCTCATGGCTAATGAATAAAGTGATGTATATCTAGCTTTCTGTATAGCCTGGCTGTGATGATGATAATGCTGACCTGAATCTTATGGTCTACGGAATTTTCTCTTTCTCTTTGTTAAATTATAAATTGTAATTCTTGTGACTACCTCAGTGTTAGATACCTTTGATTTAGTGACATTCTGCCTCTAAGGCCTTGTCTATCCTTGGGCATAGAAAGAGCAAAGCTGAATTGTCTAGGCAGAGCATCATATCCCAGAACATGGAGAATAAAGCACACCTGGATGAGGCAACCCTCGTCTTCTCCTAGATGATAAACTACCACTTCTGATTTTTACATAGGAAAAGAACACTGAAACAAGAGTCATTAGAAGTCTGGTTCTGTGTATTTCCTTTATTAAGTTGGCTGTGTAACCATGAGCAAATATGCTAACATACCTCAGCATTAACTTCCCCATAAATGAAATGAAAATATTGAACTAAAATATCTCTGAATTTCCAGTTTGCTCTGGACTTATGTAACTCAACTACACATATCTAACCTTCTGGAGTTCATATGTACATTGTCTATATGATTTAGGTATAATTTAAATCCTGTACGTGAAGGATTAATAAAACACAAATTTCTGTGTTATTGCCATATTAGCATCTATATTTATACTCAAACACAGAAGGTTCAGTTTTGGATGTATTTCAGCAACATTTGGATATCTGATGATTTTTTTAAACTGTTTTTAATCATTCAGTATCACAGAATTCAAACAAAACAACAAAATAAGCAGATCAAATCATGTTTGACTTGAACAAAAATAGCAAGCAGCTGGGAACACAGGCACGCTATGCAAAATAGGCTTGTGCATGTCACACTTTACATATTTATAACTGTGTAGCTCCACAGTATTGACAGTTAATGGAGTGTCAATGAGAGAAAAGCTGTCTCAAAGGCTTATCTTTATTGGACAAAAGGAAAAAGAGCCAGGAAGCCTAGTTTTCTTTTTGCCAAATCAAGTTATCCAGGAGAGTAAGTCATCCATTTACTTTGGACATGCCACATATGTTTCTATTCATCCAAGAGCTAACCCAATGACACTAGGATAGAGTTATCTTCATTTATGTCCAAGTTGAGTTCAGCAAACAAAAATAATGTTTTCTATATAATTACATTAAGGCTTATGGAGGAACGTGGTACATTTTACCAGCAAATTGCTATAAACTAAAACAAACAAGTAAAAAAAAAGCTATACAGAATACGTAACAATTTATAGGAAAGGATGGCAGAGGAGCCCAGGGAAAATTGAAATCTAACTCAAATGAGATATATGGATTTTTGGAGTAGTGGGGTGGTGGCAGCAGCAGAAGAAAGAATAAAGCAAAAAAAGAAAAAAGCTTTTATTAAACACAAGTGGCATGAGCTATCCACATTTATAGATGATGTTTTCTACTAGATATTTAACAGAATTTAAAAGAACAGAATATAGCATAAAGAAGAATGAGATTATGGTTCCTCCCTTTACAATACAGTTAATGAAAATAAGGTATATACTACTACTTTAAGTCTTAAATAATGTAATTATATAAATATAATAGAAAAAGTGAAGAGAAGAATGTGAAAGTATTAACCCTGTGTGACACAGGATTGGTGGCAAAAATATTTTCATGGTCAGGACTGGAGAAGTAGTGAGTGGGGCTTAGGTTTTAGTCCATGGATCATGTAGCAAAATTGTGGGGCACAGTTATTGTCATGGGTAGGAAATTCACTAAGACACGCCAAAAAGCAAAGTTATGGAGGAATTTGGAAGCATGATTGCTGAAAGTATTGAAAGATTAGTCATTAGAGGAAAAAGTAAGATGATGAAAGACAAAGAGTTCTATGGTGATCCAATATTAATCTGCAGCCTACAATTCTTTATATAGGGTATGTGTCTGGTTGTGTGTGTCTTGCTATGTTCATTATCTATTAGTATTAGCTATCCATTGCTATATAAAAATGACTCCTCCAAACTTAGCAGCTTAAAAGACCAAATATTTATTATCTCACAGTTTTTGTAGGTTAGAAATTTGAGAGCAGCTTAGCTGCATAGTTCTGGCTAAGGTTTCTCATGAGATTGCGTCAAAATGTCAATCAGGGTTGCAATCATCTGAAGGCTTGATTGGGGCTAGAGGATCTGCTCCACTCACTCACATGGCTATTGGCAAGAAGTCCCAGGTCCTTGATATGTGGGCCTCTACCTAGGCATGATGCTTGAGTGTCAACTAGCAACTGGCTTTTCTAGAGTGAGGGATCCAAGAGAGAGAACAAGGAGGAAGTCCCTATGTCTTTTGTGTTCTAAAAGAAGAAGTCGCACACCAATATTTGTGCTACTTTCTATAGCCCACAGGCAAGGAGAGGGAAACTAGGCTCCACTCTTTGCAGAGAGAAGTGTTAAAGAATTTGTGGACATATTTCAAAGCCACCACAGTGTGATAAAGGTGTGTTATATCACCTGAAAGTGAATTAGAGTTATTGGATAGGGTGTCTTGGAAGAGATGTATATTAATCAGGATCCTAAGAGGAAACAGATAATTTCAGGAAGGTTTAAGAAAGGAACTGTTTGCAAAGATGCATTCAGGGTATATGGAAGCCACCGGGCTAGTGCGTTACCATAGGGCTCATAGCAACCAGGCAGTTACCATCTGAAAGGGCTAAGAAATGAAGTAATTCTTGGAACCTGGAAGAAAATAGTCCTGTGGAGAGACCTGCCTTTGGTTGAGGGATAAATCCAGGTGAAAATTGCTTATAGGAAGAGATTGGAGAAATAAAGACCACATCCTCACCCTCTTTTCTCTTTCCTTCCCATCTTCTGCCCAGGCTTCCCTTTGGCCAAACATAACTGACAGGTAAAGGTCAAAGGAGTCTATTGATATAGTCTCTCGGGCATTTGGGCAGGAGTCTAGGTGGAAAGGACAGAGAGTAGACCTGGAGGGGTAAATAGAGGATCTCTTTCACAAGATGAGGATTGGACTTGGTCTTGAAAGATGAGTAAGAAGCAGGGCTATTGAGAGCTATGTATATTATATGCAAAAGATAAGACTAAGCAAATGTATGTCTACCAAAACAGAAATTATGTGGTATAGAGAGGTTGAAATAGGCTGAATATAGCTGTGAGTGGAGCCATGTTTTTGGAGGGTCCCAAGAGAGGTGGAGGTTTGGATTTCCTATAAGAAGCAGCACTTGACAGTCCTTAAACAGAGCTGTGCCATGACCATAGGAATGAGAGAGGGAGGTAGAAATCTAAGAGACTATGCCTGTTTAGGTATCAGGAATAAATTAAGCAATGGCAATAAAAATTTAGCTTTGAGTAACCTTTCAGGTAAAAGAAATACTAAGTGATCAAATGAATAAAAATGTAAATTTGTTGAAATGAAGTGTCCACATTTATAGACTCATAGTTTCAATGGTTTGCCAGAACTGCCAGCAAGCAGTTCTAACTTAGAACAATTATATTATATTGAAGTATGAACATAGGAATGAAAAAAAATAAGAGAAACAATCATGCCAAATTAATCATCAAACTTCCTCTGGAGATATGTTTTTTCAATGGTATTGGCATGGGCTTAAGGTTTGGCTTGGACACAGCTGTTAACTCAAATATCCACTTAAGGTTTGAATACTCAGTAGGACAGTCCTATGAGATTCAAGTAGTCTTTCATCTTGATTTGATTTGAAATACACAGAAATCATTATATTTTATATCTTCATGAGATATTTCAATGAAAATAAGCATATTTGATAAGAAAAACATTGGCATTTATGCCATAATTTAGAAAAAAATAAAATTATGATAAAGCTTGAAGTGAATCCTGCTTGAATCACACCCATCCATTTATTTTTCTTTTTCATTTATTTATTTTTTATTGTTTGTTATTATAGGGGTACAGATGTTTAGGTTGCGTATGTTGCCCTTGCCCCCCCTTCCCCCCAAGTCCCAGTTTCAAGCATGTCCATCTCTTGGATGGTGCGCATTGCACTCTTTGTGTATGCATATATCCGTCCCCTCCTCCCCCTCCCCCTCCCTCTAACACATGTGACCTGCTATAAATACAGTATATCAGAGGGGAAAAGAGGCAATAAATACCTGTCATGGCTAACACAGACTAGAACATGTGAGAGGTATATGACTGATTATGCTCAGTGACACTTTAATATTATATTTTATGGTAAACCCTGGATTACATGGCATGGTGTTAACTATAAATTTCCTAATGGCACTTGCACACATTTAGAATGCAGAGATAATTGATGTTAACAGTGATGATCCCTGAGTGTCTGCTGAGTTAAAAAAAAAAAAGAAAGGAAATTACATTCTGAATGCATGTACTTTATGTTGTAGGTTCTTTCCTGATACTTTGAAAATTACCAGTGCAGTTAAGGGTGTTTTAATAATTAATCCGAATAAAGAACAAAGTGTGATTTTTGTTCAAACCTTACCTAACAATCACAGTAGGGCTATTGCTGTTTTTAGGGATCAATACTTCTGCAGGACCTTCTAGAAACTATATGCCTTAAAGGCATGGATACTTAACAAAAAAAGCTCTGAAAAATATTATTCAATATAATGTTACTTACATTTATTCACTCATTTTTTTTAGTGTCTAGAAATTGGAAATCATAGTATAGTGGTGAAAAATACAAATACGCTCCTAGCATTGATGGAGATTGCAAGCTAGCAGGTCTTACTTTTAATAAACATAAATGATTACTATTGTAATAAGGGTTACAAGGAGCTGTATAGATGCAAAGAGAAAACAGTAATGATAGCCCTGACCCAGTCTGGTGGGTTAAAGCATAAGTTCTATTAGCATTAGCTTCACAATTAGCATCTCTAGTAGAAAATCAACAATTAAAACAAGGAATATAGGCCGGGCGTGGTGGCTCACGCCTGTAATCCTGGCACTCTGGGAGGCTGAGGCGGGAGGATAGCTCAAGATCAGGAGTTCAAGACTAGCCTGAGCAAGAGTGAGACCCCGTCTCTACTAAAAATAGAAAGAAATTAGCTGGATAACTAAAAATATACATATAAAAAATTAGCCGGGCATGGTGGCGCATGCCTGTAGTCCCAGATACTCAGGAGGCTGAGGCAGGAGGATCGCTTGAGCCCAGGAGTTTGAGGTTGCTGTGAGCTAGGCTGACACCACGGCACTCTAGCCTGGGCAACAGAGTGAGACTCTGTCTCAAAAAAAAAAAAAAAAGAAAAAAGTGAAAAATAAGGAACATAGTACTAACTAAAGGACAGGCAAACAAACACTTATCAACATCTCTTCCCCAAATCACCTCCAAATTAAAGCAATAAGATTTATCTCACAGATGATCCTGGGTCCACAGGAATCCATGAAAGAACTGAGAAGGTCTTTGGTGTAAAGGGAACCTAACTTTGAAATTTTCACAGTAACACTATCTCATTAGAAATAGTGACCCCACGTATTCTTCTTATCAAGAATCAGAAGCTTCTTGATAATGGATCTGCAGTGGTCCTATTCCATGGTTATTATAGACAAATTCAATCCAATAGGCTCTATATCGTTGCCTTAGTGATTGATTCAAATTCTATCCTGTGCTGTTGTTTGTCTTGTTGGAAAAGGAAAAAAAAAATATACACAGGTGGTGGACTGGGTGTGGAGCAAGAGCCGTACACTCAAATTAGCTGGGTCAAGTTCAAGAAGGGACATGTAAGAGACTCAGGGGGTTAAAAAGATGTAGAGTATCATTGCCAAAGATAAAAGAGGCCAAAGTAAAATGCCTGGGACTCATTAGCAAAGTGTTAGGACATTATCTTGTTTATAACACTCATTTATCAAACTTGTGATTAGATTATTTGAAGCTTAGAAAACAATAATGCTATGTTGTATGTGTGTGTATATGTATTTATGTGTAATGCACACACATACTCATGTGATTTGGAATAATCTAAGAAAGAGGATATTAGTGAAATCAAATGAGAAAAACAAAACAAAGAGGAAACATCCAAATAGGTGAAAGAAAGAGAAACGCCATTACATAAGCAACCACTCTCCACCGGCAGCTGGATGATAAAACAGCACAGGTCATAAAGAGGTCACCCAAGATACTCCTCCCATAGGCTTCATCTCATTCTGGGCTTAGATTTTCCTGCAAATCATGGTAATTGGGAATTGGTTCACACAGCTGTGAATCACAGTGCACAGATACAGAGGGAAGAAATTTGAAGTTGAGCATCTCTGCTGGAAAGAGAAGGGAAGTGACTCGTTTATGTACCATTTCATCATTCTTCCCAAGAGGCATTAGCCTTGGGTTTATATTCCGTTAAAAGTACAGTGACATTCCGGTTTTAAGGCCAGCAGAAGATTGGCCTGCTATTAGAATTAGGGGATTTGGATTCAATTCTAAGGTAAAATCATGAAATGTTAGTGCTGCAAGGAAACTAGGTATAATCTTATCCAATTTTCTCCTCTTGCAGGTGAGGGACCTTTGAACCACAGATGTTAAACGATTTGCCAAGTAAGTTGATGATAGCATCTGGGCTACGATCAACAGTAGCCTGTATTACTACTACTTCTATAGTGTGATTCTTCCACTAGGACCTTAAGGCCTGTGTGAATCAACTGTTGCAATCTCATTTTTTCCATGTACCCATCATTATGTTTAAGGTCTTCCTATATCATTGAGAACTCTGACTTAGGATTTATCATTTTTATTTTGCCATCCTCGTTCCTGTTCTCATTCAAGTGATTTCAGTAACTATATAGATTAACTTGATTTACTAAATTCAGATATTCTTTCCATCTTTTTCCATCTCTACCTTCACTTTCTTTCACCAACCAACCCCCACGATCCCATCCTGATGTATGCCCCAGAACTGCATCATTTTTGAAGTCACAAAATCTAATGTCCTAGTTTCTCATTACGGCTCCCATTCTTCCAGTCACACATTATTCCACCTGCATTAGTTACAGTGTAAGCTGTTGAAACAAATAGACACAGACCCCCAGTCCAAGGGGTCCTTGTGTAACAGTGCAGAAGTGAGTGCTCTGGGGTGAAAAATGGCTCTGTTTTATAAGGTCATCATGGGACCTAAGTTCTTTCTATCTTGTAGTTTTGCCACCCTCTAGGGGGCTGCCTTTGTTCACAAAGTTGAAGCTGGCTAAATACTACCATATATACTTTCTAGCCTTTGAAAAGAAGAGAGAGAATGAAGGGCTAATAGTTTTCTTATTAAAGGATGTGACCCCAAAGTTGCACATATTTCATACCACTGAAAGGAAGAAAGAGGGAAATAATTAGGAAGAAAGGGGACATAATTAGCTGTTTTTTGCCACAACCCTTATTGCACTTCTGTTCATTGACTCCATTGAAATGTCCAGTTCCCTGACCCAACAGTTATAACCAACTTCACCAGTCCCCTTCTGGACTCACTTCCTTCTCTCCCACATAAGGAACTCTTGGTACACATTTTTCAACATGCTGTGCTTTTTAAAACAGTTTTTTTAATTTGTGTAGTTTTTTTAAAAATCATATCTCACCAATTCTTTCAAAAACTTATCCCAGTTACCCTTCTGCATTATCTACCCATATTTATCATTATGTGCACCTTCTAGAGAGTAGATTAGTGATTCTGGAGAAAATCACACAACTCTTCCCATTGGCACTGATGTACTTTGGTGGTTTCTAATTCAATAGGGGCCATCCCACTTAAACTCTAACAGAGTCTGCTAAACCATAAGCACCTCCAAAATGAGAGTTATTCATCTTTTTACGTCCATTGCCTGGTCCATTGTCTGGCTCAATTAATTTTAAAGAGTTTTGCTGATTGAGAATATGAATATTAATATATTTCGAACTTTGAAAATTCATTAAAATTTTAAATTAGCCTTTCATATTTTCTGTTTTAGAGATACCATTGTCCTTCTTATTTAAGGCTATTATCCTTTATCACATCTCTAAATCTCTTTCAAACCATACTCTTCATCCACAACCACACATTATAGGCATATATCATATCTCCAGACCATACTGCCAGGTAATTGCAATAACTTAATTTTTATACCTTCTGCTAGTCTTATTACCCTCAAATCCATCCTTCATGTTAGAGTAAAGAAATGATTTACATGTTTATCTTCTCTTGTTACCAAGACCCCATTGAGAGATACTAAGGATACCAACAGATGAAAGGGTTCAACAAAACATTGGAAGGTAGGGAACAGATGGATTATTGTTAAAATGATTTAACAGAGTGCAGGGGGCTATAATTTAAAGCGAATGCAGCAGAGGAGACTAATGAAAAGAGATCTATTCATCCTTCAATATCCTAGGTCTAAAAGCGTGAAATCCAGTGGAAGATGAGGAAGAGGAGTAGGATTAGAAATCAGAGATGTAGGTTGAAATTCTATGTAGGGAATGCACAAAAGACAGGTACTTAGGTAATTCCTCCCAGACTAGCATTTAGGGATTTATCACACTGAGAAGTCGGTCTGAGTAGTCTGATACTCAGAGTCTTACCAGAATTAATTTAGAGTCTGCCAACTAAATAATGGGATCATTAGCTCTCTCTCTTCCCATCACAGAGCAGCAGCAGCCTGGCATCTATCTAACAAAAAAAGCCTAGAGAATTCTTCTCAGGAGGTCCTGAAAAGCCCCTGAGAAAAAGCTTCCAAAGTCTGGAGAACTCAGTAAAGAGGTCAATTCCATGACTAACTGCTCAGAAATAAAGTTTTTCAGTAAAAATCCCCACCCTGTAGTCAATTAACAAGCAGATTTTTAGGTGTCTCTTTTGTATATCAATAAACAAAAATTACTAATAATTGTGTAAATACTGTCACCTTAGAAGTTGAGACTAAAAAGAGAGAAGGTTTTAAAAAAAATCAAAGATACAGATAATACAGGGAACAAAAAAATTTTAAAAATTAGTTAATACCCTAAGAGAACTATAAAAATATATAACATCTATAACACAAGAATGGTATTCTATACAAACAGGAAAAATTGAAATAAGGAAACTGAGGAAGTAAAAATCATAACAAAATTTATTTAAAGATCAATGAAAGGGTTAGAAGATAAATTCAAAGACATCTCTAAGAAAATATAACCAGGGAAGATGTTCAAAATGAATAGGTAAAAATAATAAAAGACTTGGAAGATTAATGTGGAAGGTCCATCATCCAACTAATATGAGAAAATAGAAAAAAAAAGGAAAATAGGAGGTTATCAAAGCAATTACATAAGAATATTCTCGAGAAGTCGATGCCAGTTTTCAGATTGAAAAAGTCTACCAAGTACTGAGCATAATGAATGAAAACGGACCCACATCAAGGCACAGGGTTATATTTCAGAGAGAATATAAGCCAGGTTACATACAGAAGAATGGAAATTAAAATGGCACTTAATATCTCAAAACAATTCTAGATGTTAGGAAGCATGCACATTGTTTTCAAAATCCTGATGGAAGATTATTTTCAAGCTACAATGTTACATTACATTGTAATATTCTAAAACAAAAATCAAACTTCAGGGAAGAATTAAGACATTAGAGTTTTGAGGACTCAGAGATGTACCTTTCGAGCAACCATTTCTTAAGGAGATATAAAGAATATGCTCCAAAAAAATAAAGGAGTACACTAAGAAAGGGGAAGAATGGGATCTTGAAAGCAGTGGATCTGTAGAAACAGAAAGACCAGAGAACAATAAGTTAAGAATAAGATGAGTGGACAAATGTGGGGTGTCCAGGAGGGAGTGCTCCAGGAAAAATAAACTTGATAAAGTAGATAATAATTGAACATCTAGAAAGAATTAAGGATATTAGAAAAATTGAGCAGATTGAAAAGAGGCATAATTATTGATTCCAAGAAAATAAGCTGAAGTAGTACAAGAAAGAATACAAACCTAAATATATGTACTATTGATTCTGAATTAAATAATATTCATGTGATTATAATGATGACTATTTTAAAGTGGTTATGAGCATGAAGGCTGTAGCTAAATTACTTGGATTGCCTTCAGTCTATGACTCTTGCTAGCTGTGTAACCTTAAGTAAGCTACTTAATTTCTGTGTGACTCAGTTTTCTTATATGTAAAAGAATAATGTCATAGAACCATATGAGAATTAAATGTTTTAAAACATATAAAGCACATAATATAATGCCTGACAGATAGTAATCATTTAGTAAGTGTTTGCTATTGTAATTATTGAAACCAAAAGCAATGATGTAATTATGTTGGGACGGTAGAAAGAAAGACACGAGGTGGTAGGTAGGAGATGTAAAGGTAGGTAGGGCAACTACATGGTGTGTAGTTTATCTTCCAAACTGGAACACTGAGAGTGAAAAAGAATGCTACTGATAATTATGCTAGAAAGAAGTTATATGAGATTATCTCAGGCAAAATAGGACACATAGTTTCTCTAGCTAAAGGCTTATCTATCCAAATAGAAAGGACAAAATGTCTAAAATTTATTAATAAAAATCAAGAAAATAGCACATGTATTTGAGAATTATCTCCCTGGCATGGACATTCTCCATACTTTCCCCTCAGCTGTACATCCAAGTAAGCTATTGAATGTCAGATCTGATGAGCTCTGTAGCTTCTTTCCATTCTTGCCATTTTCATTCTTGGTCAACAGTAACACTAAACTGTTCCCTAAATACACCAGAGTTTGCACATTCTCTTGCCTTTGTCTAGAGTGCTATTTCCTACCTGGTCTATTGTGTTATTGTATTTTGCTAAGGTGCCAAAACAAAGTACCTCAAACTGTATGACTTCAACAACAGAAATTTGATGTCTCACGGTTCTGGAGCCTAGAAGTCTGAACTCAAGGCGTCAGCTGGGTTGATTCCTCTGAGGGCTGTGAGGAAGGATCTGTTCTAGGCTTCCCTTTTTGGCTTGTAGATGGCCATTGTCTTCCTGGGTCTCTTCACACTGTCTTCCCTCTATGTGTGACTGTGTTCATATTTCTCCCTTTTTATAAGGACATCAGTTACATTGAATTAGGGCCCACCCTAATGACCTCATCTTAACTTGCTTGCCTCTATAAAGACCTTATCTCCAAATAAGATCACATTCTGAGGTACTAAGGACCTCAATGGATCATTATTGGAGTACATAATTCAACTGTAATATTTATGTAGTGAATTCAATTCATTTTTAAAAATCCAACTAAAATATAACCTGTTTTGAGAATCTATTTTGTCCCTCACTGCTTCAGCATCATCACTGAAAACCGTATGAATCACTGCAACTTATATATTTCTATTGTTCCTTTTAGCTTAGATTGTAATTAATTTGCAAACTAATATCTGGGTCTCCTATTGGACTATGCATAGTTTGAGAGCAGTGTTGTATTTATCTCAGTATCTCCAGAACCTAGCAGAAGATATTATTACTATCATTATCATCATTATTATTACCATGTACACCAAAACACTTCATAAAAATTTATATAATTTTAATTATTAAATACATAAAATAGTATAAGTTTTCAACCTACCTTAAAATAACTTGTTTATAAGATTAGTGCAGGGAGGCATTTTTAACATTTTTTTTTTTTTAGCTTGGATTTTCTGAAGTTCCTTAGAAATCAGCAGAAACTTCAGTTAGGTGTTGGTGAGATACCAAGTTGAAGGCTCTTTTTATTTGGGTCAAATATGCCCAAGGATTAAGGAATGTGTGTGTGCGTGTGTGTGTGTGTGTGTGTGTGTGTGTGTGTGTATATATACATATATTTAAAACCTGGTTAACTAAAATATGGGCAGTTTCAACTGGGGGAAAATGTACACTCACAACCAATTTAAGGATGAATTTTTGTATCGTGTATGTGTTTTGTATAAACACTATGGTTGAAAACAATGGAGATTCAAAATGTGGAAAAGGTGGAATTACTTAGAATTCAATTACCTTAAAAAAAGGTAAAATGTATTCTATTTTTCTACATTCCATTTCTGTTCGCTTATCTGTGAAATTTATACATCAGTAATAATAGCATTGACGGGATTTTTGTCATTTTCTAAAACTTAAATTTTATCAAGAGCACTTTTCTATTGTTGCAGAAAAGAAGAGGTCTTTAAAAGAATAGCCTTGCTGTTAATACAACAAAGAAATTTCTAGTTCTTGGATGTGTTCACTTAATCCCCTCATAATGGTGTCTGTTGCCGGTGGCCATTTAGGCCAGTTGGTTACAGCATCGTGTTCCTGGGCGCAGGCTGGCGGCAGGAGTTCAGGCTTTGTCAGGACCTGTTAGCCACACAGTTTCAGAGCCACCTCCCTCTCTGCCATTCATAAAGCATAAAGAGTATCAATTCAGAGAGGGTAGGTGGGTGTTTCCAGTATGGTAATAAATACTATGAACTCCCTGTTTGAGAAAAGAATATGAAATCACAACTCTGAATCTACCTTTAAGAAGAGATTCGGGATTAATTATGGGAAAATTATAACTGGACTATTTATCCAGAGCAGTGCAGGGAATTGCCTCTCAATGTTTACAATGCTGAAATAGGATTGATTGGATTAACAGAAAGGTCCTAAGTCAAAGTGCAGATCAGAGGCTTTTTCTTTTTGTAAATATATAAATCCCAATGTCTATGCTTGTATGTATTTTATATTTCTTTTTCTTTTTTTTTATTTGTTGTTTATAGGGGTACAGGTGTTTAGGTTATGTGTGATGCCCTTGCCCCCCCTTCCCCCCAAGTCCCAGTCCCAAGCATGTCCATCTCTCGAAGGGTGCGCACTGCACCCTTTGTGTATGCATATATCCGTCCCCTCCTCCCCCTCGCCCCTCCCCCCCCTACCCGACATCCAATAGATGCTATTCTTATATGTACACTTATGTGATGTTCAGTCACTACCAATTTGATGGTGAGTACATGTGGTGCTTGTTTTTCCATTCTTGGGATACTTCGCTTAGTAGAATGTGTTCCAACCCTATCCAGGAGTATACAAGAGGTGCTATATCACCATTGTTTCTTAAAGCTGAATAGTACT
>RJWJ010029602.1:0-20629 GCA_004363605.1 Indri indri | reverse complement strand
AAGAATCTGGCTGCCCTCCCCGTGAGGGGCCGCAAGCGTCCTGTGAACTGCAACACAGGAAGAAATATGAGGTGTTGGTCTTTTGCTGATGGAAATAAAAAAAATGACACCCAGAGGAGATAAAAGTTCTCATCCATATTTTTGGCATTCTTTAAGTCTGAATGCAGTCACCTCCCAGTGTCGTGGGGGAGTGGTTCCAGGACCCCTGAGGATATCAGAATCCATGGATGCTCAAGTCCCTGCTATAAAATGGCATACAACCTTCACACCTCTTTCTGAATGCTTTAAATCATCTCTAGATTACTTACAATACTTAATACAACGTAAATGTCATGGAAATACTCATTGTACTGTATCGTTTAGGGAACAATGACAAGGAAAAAAGTCTGTACGTGTTCAGTAGAGATGCAGTATTTTTTCTTGAGTATTTTCCATCTGAGGTTGGTTGAATCCACGGATATGAAACCCACAGATACAGAGGGCAGCTGTATGACTTATCTGACTGTTTTCTGAGAGTTTCTATGTGCACATATCACACCATTTCCACTCAGATGGTCCCGGTCCCTTTACAAGGAAAGACACTGCTCGCTCCAAAAAAGAGGGGAAGTCCCAAAGTCATTAGCCCAGACGGCATCCGAGAGGAAGGTTTTCTTGCATTGCGCAAAGCCTGTGTGTGTTCAAAGGAATTACACTCTGTCCACCAGAGACTGTGGGGCTTCTACCCCCATAGCTAAGCTCTAGGATGTCCCTGGGTTTATGACCCTGTGCGTACCACATGTCAGAAGAGAGGCAATCACAAAGGCTTACAAAGGACGGTACGCACATTGTAGGAACAAAGCCCAGCTCTCATATTGTTCTTCCTCTGGATTTTTATCTTAATCCCAGCAGGTTGGCAAAAGGAAATTTTATGACTTTTTTTTTCTATCTGTTCTTCCCTTCTAAAGCTGAGGATTAAAACGCGAAAACAAAAGCCCTACCTGTCACACCAGACACTTTTCTTTTTGCAGCACCATTTTTTTATCTGTAACACCAGAGGCTGGAAGCATGCACACTTCAGATCGCTGAAACAAATGTCTTTTAAACTCAGTAACGATCAAAACATGCCTCTGCTGTCTGTCTGTCCTTCTACGGGGCTCCTGCCAGGCCTCCTCCGACCGTGTTATCTCCACGGTGTTTATGTGATGGCTCGGTGACGGTCCTGCCTCTTGGCATCTGCCGCTCGCCGCTGGCTTGATGCCGGGCTCTATGAGCTGGTATTTTAACTGGCTTCGGGGGGTGTCTGGCTGCCCACTCTAGGAACATCCCTGATACTCTCGACCCACACACAACCTCACCCTTCTCTTCACCTGATGTCTTGGAGATTTTAATTCTTGGCTCGGATGGTTTCTCCAGCGCAGGTCCTAAAACAAAGGAAGAGGATGCCACTGTTATTCCTTAAAAAGGATAGTGGGAGAGACGCATGAGAGTGGCTGGAGACGAGTGAATACAGCTCTCGGATACGTCTGCAGCAACTTAAAGAATCAAAACAACATCTTCAGGCCTGGCGCGGTGGCTCACACCTGTAATCCTAGCACTCTGCGAGGCCGAGGCGGGCGGATCATTTGAGCTCAGGAGTTCGAAACCAGCCTGAGCAAGAGCGAGACCCCGTCTCTACTAAAAATAGAAAGAAATTGGCTGCACAACTAAAAATATATAGAAAAAATTAGCCGGGCATGGTGGTGCATGCCTTTAGTCCCAGCTACCCGGGAGGCTGAGGCAGGAGGAGTGCTTGAGCCCAGGAGTTTGAGGTTGCTGTGAGCGAGGCTGACACCACGGCACTCTAGCCAGGGCAACAGAGCCAGACTCTGTCTCAAAAAAAAAAAAAAACAAAAATGGTTAAGATGGTAAATTTTAAGTTATGCAGTTTTTACCACAATAGAAACAAAAGACAATAAAAAAAAATGTAAAAAAAAAAAAAAGTTATAACCCAGTGTCTGTAGCTATGTGCCCAAGCATAATTCACAAAGCATCTGGCTTTGAAACATTTTGCATTTCAAAGTACTTTGTACTTTGAATGAGTATTCAATTAAAGAATAACCTAAAAGTAATTCATTCCTGTAAATACAATCAATACCTTACATCACATTGTACGAGCAAATCTGTGTTCCTCTTCGCTGGGTTTTGCCCCTCACAGAAATTAAAGGTCAAAGTACCTACATGGTTTTAAGCAGCCCCTTCTCAGTGCCGGTCCCTGGCCAGCTTGCAGCGGGGCCGGGAAGGGGGCAGGAGTGCTTTGATGGGATCATTGCTTTAAGGAGTGGCAGCTGCCACAGACGCTGAAAAACTAAAAACAAAACGCAAAACACCATCAGAGCCTTAGGAAAAGCAAGACTGCCTCAAGTGCTCACGGAAACTTTGGGAGAATCTTATTTCCGAAAAACTGCTTTGAGCGATCAGTTGGCTACGTCCTCGTCTGTGTTCCTGACCCTCTGAGTCTCGCGTTGTTCGAGTCTCATCTCTCCTGAAGCTACTGAGACGCAAGCTGATGACATAGAATAAAGATCTTACTCAAAAAGCCGTTTTTCCTGGATGTGGCGTGGGTCCCGTGAGCAGGAAATAATAGCATCTTGCAGCTTGTTCGCAGTCAGGACGAAAACTGCTCTAGCTGTGCCAAGACAAGCCCCACTCTTTCTGAAGTAGCCACAGATTGCTGTAACCTCCCCACTGGGTCTGAACTTCTCACTAAGTTTCCAGTCCTCCATGCCTCGGGGGGAGGGTGGATCTGACATTTGTAGAAAACTCATTAGGGGCTGAAGACTTCCCATATTTAATTCTTGCAAGAATCCTTCAGGGAAATTATTATTATTAAGAGCTCCACTTTACAGGTGACGGAAGATCAGAGAGGTTCAGAGACCAGCCCCAGGCTTCACAGCGGGTCAAGGTGGGTAGATCCTAACTTCACACTCCCTCAGCCGTACTGGGTGCTCCTCAGAGTTTAGGGTATGAGGGTCAATGAGTCTGCACTGGTGGGGTGCCCAGGAGGGCCTGGTTAACCCTGGAGCCCTGTCCTAGGGGACGGAAACGTCACAGGAACCTAATAAAAAATGTTACACATAAAAAACACAAAGTTTCCCCAAAGGGATATTGCCAAGGATACAATCCCCTGCTTTGGTTTAACTGCTCTTCCTTTCTCCTGTTCTTGTCCCTACTGCTCTCCCTGCCCCCATGTCCCCATCAAAATGTCCCCGAGCCTGACCGTGCCTCCGACTTCCTGTTCAGACTGAGCGAGAGGTACGGAAACAGCGAATTCTCCCGAGGGTCCGTGTCCTGGTGCTTCCTGTATGTTCTCAGGAAAATAACATCAAGCACACACACGAAATAACACAACTCTGGGGTCCTTCGAAATACAGAAAGGCACTTACAAATGAACACGTGTTTGTTCATCTCGGTAACGCCATTCCTGCCCGGCGCCCGGGAGGCACTTGGTTTACTGATGATTTATCGATGGACTGACCTCATGGGCACCATTCCTGAGCCAAATGCCACATTTTGCCATTTCTCTAGAGAGCCACAGTTTATAACCGTACAAATACAACAATCTAAGATACTCTCCGAAGACCGTGAGCTGCCTGCAGGGTTATTGTCTATAAAAATGATAATATGGCCAGGCGTAGTAGCTCATGCCTGTAATCCCAGCACTTCGGGAGGCTGAGGCAGGAGGATTGCTTGAGGCCAGGAGTTCAAGACCAGCCTGGACAACATAGCAAGACACTGCTGCAAAAAAAATTTTTTTAAAAATTAGATGGGCATGATGGTGTGCGCCTGTAGTCCCAGCCACTCGGGAGGCTAAGGCAGGAGGATCACTTGAGCTCCTGAGTTCAAGGTTACAGTGAGCTCTGATGACACCACTGCACTCTAGCCTGGGCAACAGAGAGAGACCCTGTCTCAAAAACACCCAATTATAATATGATAAAATAAAACACACCCCTGCTGAGGTCACCGCGGCCCTTGGAGGGTTAGAACGGGCACCATGGGCCCAGAGTCCCACACGCGTGGCCGTCGCTGGAGCTGCGGCCTTACCTGGCGGCGTGCCGATCCCTCGCAAGCTCTGCAGCACCGGTTCGGGTCCCACAGCAGCTGCCAGGCCATGGTCCTCCTCCAGGCCGCCCAAGGGAGGGCCCGGCTTCTTTAGCTTCATGGTGGTGAAGGGCACAAGGAAGCGCCGGCCCACGGCCAGCGCCTGGGCCCTCTGCCGCAGCCGCTCCTTCTCCCGCCCGTCGTTACTCTGCAGCCACGAGCTCAGCAGCTCCTTCACCGTAAGGTAGCTCCAGAGGCGCTCCAGGGGGTTGGGGTCCTCCTCGCCGTCACCTCTGGGCCCAGGGCTCCCGGGGGGGTCACCCCCCACCTCCTGGGGCCCCACGGGCACGTCTGTCTTCAGTATGACGAACTTGTTGCTGTTGCTGGCGGTGACCTCCACGTGCAACCGATCCAGCCGCCTGTCCACTAGCCGCCCGGCCACGACGATCTCCGAGCCGTTGAAGTAGTTGGGGAACAGGGTTTTGGTGGCATGCTCCACCGCGCCGGCCGGGTAATCCACGCGGATGTCGGAAAGGAGAGGAGTCCTGATCTCATCGTAGAACCTGCAGCAGAACAGAGAGAGAGAGGATCAGGGCGCTCCAGCCTGGGCAGCAGAGTGAGACTCTGTCCGCCGCCCCCCCAGAAAAGGTCTTTTAGCTATACTACCTCTCTCACCTACTTCACAGGCAGACTAAACGTGGACTTACTAGAAAATGCCTCGAAATGTCAAGAAGACAATTAGAACCACAGGAGCTCGTTGAACACTTAATGTGATGGCCATCGTGCCAACGCTTTATGCAGGTTTTTTCATTAAATTCTGTCAACCGACCATAATCCTCATCTTATACATGAGAAAACTATGCCACAGTCTTAATAAAGTCTCGCCTAAAGTCACAAAGCAGGACCAGAATTTGAACCCTGCTCTGCCCGGTTTCAAAACACATCCCAACGTCTCCCAGCACGAGTCGTAATCATTCCCGGCAGACATGAGGTGCGGGGCAGCCAAACATCCTCCTGTCTGGGTCTCCCACTGAACCCGACCCTCAGCCCCTCGTGGTCCCGAGACACAGACAACAGACCCGATGAGCTGCGAGCCCGCGTCCTCCTCCTCGTGCACGCGCCGCGTGAGGCCACAGTTCTCCAGCGACAGTTTCTCCAGCAGTTTGAAGTCCACGTCGTTGCCGATGCCGATGGTGAAGATGCAGATTCGACCCCGGGCCGCCTCCCGGGTGTTGTTGAGAATCGTGAGGGTGTGGGTCTCGCCCACAGTGGGCTTCCCGTCTGTCAGGAAGATGATGAGGGACACGCTCCGGTGCTCAATGTCGTCCTGGGCCACGTAGTTGTTGAGCAGCGCGATGGCCCTCTGCAGAGCCCCGTTGATGTCTGTGCCTGCGGGACACCAACACAGGACAGAGCTCACGCCTCTGCACACACCTGCCGACCCCGAACGCACCTTCCTAGCCGCAGGGAACACTCCACCATTCGAGCATTAGTGGGAGTGAGATGTAGGGGGAAGAAACCGCCTGCACATACGGGGTGAGCCCAGGTCATGCCGCCTGTCTAGAAACTTGGCAAGTGTTGGCTAAATAAAAATAAAGGACTCAGGATTATGCCACTGTAAATAAACCTCCTCTGGAAGGTACGTGATGATACGTTAGCTTAGAAATCTTCAGTACCTTAGCGTCGATGGTTTCTATCCCCTTTCCTGAGAGGTCTGGTGGCGGGTGGCAGCAGGAATTGGAGGGGAGAGAGTCACAGAAGGGAGAAAGGGGCACAGAATGAGGAGGAGGAGAGTAGCCGGCGACACACAGGGGCCTTCAGCTGTTGCCCAGGCCTGGATGGCTCCGAGCAAAGAACCACTCAGTGGGGTCACCGTG
This sequence comes from Indri indri, assembly GCA_004363605.1. Taxonomy (NCBI): domain Eukaryota; kingdom Metazoa; phylum Chordata; class Mammalia; order Primates; family Indriidae; genus Indri; species Indri indri. Next base: position 14,696 of record RJWJ010029602.1, on the reverse strand, counting down.
CCTCCTTCCCTTGCTTCCTGCCCTTTGGGGATTACCTCTGCTTGTCAGAACCCTGAGACAGAAGGGGACATTAAAGTGTCACCTCCTGGCCCACCCTTGTTCCTTTGGAGGCCCTTGTCATCAGCACCTCTGATTAAAGCTGTAGCCAGTGCCCACGGCAGGGGCCGAACGGGTGTTTGCTCGGTAGACGGAGAGATGAGTGGTTGGTTGGTTGAGGCTGAATCCGCCAGCTACAATGAGGTTTCCACGAATTGCATTCGACTAAGCTGCGGTTCCACCATCACCACCCACATCAGAGTTCTTACCATCGCATGAATACTTATTTCCTTTAGTTTTTTTTTAATGGTTTGAGATAAAAATTTACATATCAAAAAATCACCATTCTAAATGTCCAAAGTTATGATTTTTAGTCAGTCCACAGAGTTCTGTAACCACCACCACCACCCATCACCCTGACTGGAGTGACTTTTATCTACCTGCAAAATCGACCACGTTTGATTGAACCAGGTCACCTCCCCCATGGCTTGACATTCTGCAGAATTTCTGGCTAGAAAAGTAGACAGGCCTAACGCGTGGGACCAAAATGTTCATAATTCTTGCTAAAACACACATAGAATTGAAACGGAAGGGAAAGTTCCAGCTGAAACCATCCTCAACCTGTCTTTCTGAACGCCCAGTCTCATTGCGCTTTGCCTCTGGATGTGTGGCGCGGACCCGCTGGTGTTTGCTTTCTCTTTAATCTGCTCTTAGCGATGGTGCCAGATCTCTCACTCTGCTTTAAAGCCATGTGAGCCGAGGCAAAGCGACGGGTTAGCTTTCCTGATAGCGCACGGACGCCAGAGGCCCCGCAGGGTGTAGAATGAAGCCTGCACTCAGCTGGGGCATCTCCCGGCCACTCACAGCAGTGAGGAGCTTTCATCAAACTACTCAAGTGCACCAGCAAGAGGGATTACTCATGGGCAAAGTCATGGCCACATCTGACGCTTACAGAGGTCCTCCCATGTGCCAGGGCCGTTCTACATGCTTTGAACATTTGAACTCATTTCATTCTCATAACAACTCCATTGTTATCCCATTTGACAGATGAGGAAATGGAGGCCTCGAGAGGTTAAATGGTGAGCAGGAGGTGGAGCTGGATTCAAATCCAGGCTCCCAATCCTGCTGCTACACTTTTTTAGAGACGGGCAGGTGAATTTGCTATTCACCTGCAGAGGTTGGGGCAATAAAGGAAACTGAAAGGGTTACAAGGTTCGGATTCCGAAGGAACATAACACATATTGTCTATGGCCACACCACCCTGAATGTACCCGATCTTGTCTGGTCTGGAAGCTAAGCAGGGTCGGGCCTGGTTAATACTTGGATGGGAGAACATAACACATATCGGCTGTTTTCTAAAGCTGTTGACCACCCCCCACAACACACACACTCACAGCATTCTCATAGTAAGCCATACATAAATTCAATCTAGGAATATTCACTGAGCATGCACCATAGGTTGGAAACCGTGCCAGGAGCTACGGCCTCTGTGACATTGAAGGGAAATGTCTTTCCTCAAGGACATCACAGTCTTGTCACCTTCCCACTGTAGGTCATCACCATAATATTAAACCTCATCTTTTATTTCTCCCATCGAACAGTAAAACACTTCCTAGATGATACCATTTTAGAGACCGTTAGGAAATCCCATCGTGAATCAAAGCACCAGCCAAGCAAGATCGAGCTGCAAATTAAGTTCATTTGGGAAATCGTGAATATATGAACAAGGAAAAATCCCAGAGGGGAGGAGACTGAACTGAGGGTTTTGTATGTTTCCCGATAATCAAAGTGGAATTCGCGGAGACAACAGCTCCAGGAGAGGGTGTCTCTGTAAAGGTCCTTTAAGAAAGGGGACGGGGCAGGTTCAGTTTCGTTAAACACTCCAATACTGGGCACCTCTCATGTGCCCACTGTGCCAGTGACACAGGTGACAGCAAGAGCAAGACCCACACACCAAGTTGAAGGAACTCACATCTGGCACAGCAGGTGACACGCTATTCTGATTCCCTAACCTTCCCAGCGTTCTACGGCCTTTTCTCTCCTCTCTTAACATTCTGCACACTTACCTGGGCACCCTCGTGGGGCATGTGTGCAGGGACTCAGAGCTCAACATCCTCCCCATCACGCTTTACATCTGACCACCCCTCCCAGGCCACCGCGATGCACATCCGGCTCACTCCGTGGTGGCCCTGCCGGGAGGGCCACTCAGTTTGTAGGGTGGTTCCACCTGCCACTGCCCGAGGTGCCTGGGAAACACTGGATCGTCTATCTGACTTCAATTCTTCACCCCAACACAAGTTACAAAAATAGCTTCGTTTTTTAACAACAAAGCGTTTTGTAACAGGATCCGTGAGATAATCAGGACGGCCTCCAACTACCGCTCAGGTATCTTCCCCGATAATTGGACCAACTTTGGTAACCGGCAGCAGAGAATTTGCAGAGTTGGTGTCCAGAGAAACCCGAGCTTCTGGGAAAGCCCTCGCCTGCTACCTCCTTCCCCATCATCGGCTTCGGCTTTCACATCCTCGACTCCTGGCAAAAACATCAGTTTCTTATCACGTCAAAGCTAACGTGCAAAGAAAGAATTGTTTGTACCTCCGGTGGGGGACAGGTGGTGAATGTAGACTTTGCCGTCCCTGACATTGTCTGGGGTGACTGGTATCAAGTGGTCCTTCCACACTTTGATCCGGTTGGAAAATCCAATGATGCTGAAACGGTCCTGGGCTCGGAGGTCATGGAGAATCGTGAAGAGCGCGTCCTTGGTCTAAGGCAAACACAAAACCAGAACCGGTCACAGCCAACCACGTTAGTGCACTTGTCCCAGCCTGGAAACCGCCCACCCAGAACAATCTCAGGGTTTAAGTTCAGTGTCTACGCTGTAACAGGAACTTGGCTAAATGTCAAAGAACTTGTCACCTAGCTGGGGAAAAAAACTGGTATAAATATGTTAATAGTTGTATACAAGATACGAGTAAGTGTTTAATACAATACATGAAATGTCACATGCTGCCACCGGCAGCGGTGTATCGGGCCTCCGTGTCTTCACCATCGCTATTCTCTCGGCCTAGAATGTTCTTCCCTAGCGCCTTAGCCCCACCTTTCACTGGAAAAGGCCCTGGTCATTCTTCAAGACCCAGATAAGTGTGCTGAATTCTCTATTTAAGACTTACTCTAACTTCCCTAAAGAGAGCGGATCGTCCCCTCCCTCGGGCTGGCACTGTCCTGTTGTAATAAAGTGCACATCACACAGGAATGACTGTTCCATGCCTCTGTCCCTGACCAGACGGAGAGCTCGCTATAGGACAAGAGCAAGGAACGCGTTTCGTGACGTCATCTTCTCACTCTGCCAAGGGATGTCCCCTCCCCACGCTGTGGAGAGCCCCCTCTACCAAGCCTGGCTCCCACCCCCAGAAAACGTGTCAAAGCGTCCTGTGTTAAATAAACAGAATCCACCCCCAAAATGGGCTGGTGCTCTCCAGGAGGCATTTTAAAGTCTGTGGCTTCCCCACGTGTCCCACAGGTGGCTCAGACTCACCACGTGGAGACCGGAACCTTCATCCTCTGACTCAAGCCTCTCTCTCCCCTCTGCTGTTCTCGACCCCGGATGACACCCCTAGCTGGGGCTCCAGGGCAGGAGTCCGGACGCCCCGGCGAGTCTTCCCTGCTCCCCGGCCCTCTCACCCTTCAGCTCCAGCCCCGGAATCCCGGCTCCTCTTCCTAAGTATCCCTGCGACCACTCTCTGAGGGGACTTTTCCTTCTTTTGTGTTTTTTCCTGATACAATAATAATATCATTCCTGTTTTAAAAGATCAGAAGGAAAGCATAAAAAACCCACAACGTCCTACCCACCTAGAGACAACCACTATTAAAAGGCGGGTGCACCACGTGCCGTGTCAGGGACCTTCCTGCGTGTGTGTGTGTGTGTGTGTCTGAGTTTAAAGAAGCGGGAGCAGATACTATGTAGACCATGCTGCGAAGTTTTCATTTGCATCACACGCAGTTTTCATGTCGGCTCATAAACGTTCGCCACATTCTAACAGCAGCACGAGGCGCCGTGCTTTGATGCTCCGAGTATTTGAGCAGCGCCCTGTGAAGCTCGTTATTTGGCCATCCTCTGCCCTGGGCTCTTGCCGTAGGAAAAATTCCCCAAAATGGAACTGGAGCCACAAAGGGCTTGCACTTTGGGGAGGGCTTGGCACGTGCCCACGTTGCTGCCGGAGTTGGATTTTCAACCTTCGGCTCTCAAAAACCTTCGCCGGCTCCTCACTGCCCTCGGTGTAAAGTTCAAATGCTTTTTGGATACGAGATCCTCCATAAAAATAAGTGATCCCAGTGGAACTCTCTGGCTTTATTCCTGCTGTTCCCACCCCCGCTGCAGACTCTAAAGTCTAATTCCCCGAGCGCCCGACCTCCCCAAACACAGCCTGCCTTTGCAGGACTTCCTGCCGCTGCGCAAGCTACCGCCCCAACCCCTCTTCCCCACCCGCCACTGAACCACGGTCCCTTCAGGATCCCTGACCTGTCCCTCCTGGGTGGGGCCGTTCCCAACTCGGCCCTGAAGGCGGGCGGGGGCTCCGTCCCCTGACGCTCCACCCCCCACGGCACATCCACGCTGTGCTGTCATTACCACTTCACGCTCCTTCCCAGCTCGGGGACTTCGCATCTGCTGTTCCCTTTCCTGGGATGCCCTTCCTCGCCATCCACACGGCTGCTGTCCCTTCTCCTCCTGCGGTTCTGGGTTTACCCGTTCTGTCCCAAGAGAGCCCTGTCTGCACCCCCCGCGCACCCCGGCCTTCCCTTCGCTGCGCAGAGGGAATGTCGCTCTCCTCCGCGCATGGACTGACCTGTCCTCACTCCACGCTCCTCAGGGCAGGAACGTTTTCTATTTTATTATTCTACATTTAAGGCCCTATATTCCGTATTCTATAGTTAATACCCAGCGGTGCCTGGCACATAAGAGATGCTTGATACATGTTTCCTGAGTACGTGAGTGGTGAGTAAACCGTCTCTGCCACGCTAGCGAGGGAGCTCCTCGGAACAGCTGTTCCCCTGGCCTTCCCCACCCGCCCAACGTGATGTTTTGTACAGTGTAGGCTTTTAGTAAATGTCTGCTGCATTAGAAAATAAGGGAGAGAGACAGAGAGAGAGAGAGAGGGGTGGGGGGAAGAGAGGGAAATGGGAGAGACAGAGATGGGGAGAGAGAGACAGACAGACAGAGAGACACAAAGAGAGACAGAGATGGGGGTGTAGTTCTGTTGTTGCAAAGGATGAGAGAGAGACACAGCCCGTCCCGGGTGACCTGGACAGGTACTACTGAGACGCATGATGCTCAGGAAGCTCCGAGCTCCTGATGGACGAGCCACGGCAGTGACCAGTAACTCCGATAATCACGCCAGCAGCCGGGCTGCAGGGGCGGGGGGTGTGGGGAAGGGGACCCATGTCAGAGAGCCAGGCCTGTTAGCTGCCAGCATCCTCAGTGATCCTTAAATAGCGCGCTGAGGACCTCCGGGGGGACGGCTGGCTCCGGTGCTGGTATTTTTCCCCGTGGTGACGGATATTCTGCTTCACGAAGAGTTGTTCAGTCCCCCTCCTCCCCCAGCGCAGCAGCCGGAGGCTCCCTATGACCTTGTAAGGCCGCAGCTGCGGCTTGTCCTCGCGTGCACCAGGCAAGGCGGGCGGGCGCCTCCGGCCACTCAGTCCCCACTCGCTGGGAGAGCCCTGGATGGTCTCCCGCCCTGGTCCCAGAGGGACCACCAGAAGCCGCTGCTGCTGCTGCTTCCTACAGCCACCAGCTGCCATTAACCCTTGACTGGCCCTCCCCTGCCCGTCCCTGGGCTGTGCACCGAGAGCGCTGCACCCGCAGGAGGCTGGAGGGGAAGGTGAGAGTCCACACAGGAGTGTGCCGGCCAGTGGCTGCAGCCCAGCCTCCTGCACACCGTGCTCAGATGCCGAAGATGGAAGAAACCCAGGCTCAGTCCAGAGCACAGGGTGAGCACATTCCAGGCAGATCAGAGGCAGAGGACGTGGAATGAAGCCTGTCCGGAGGCCTGAACTGCCCTGAAGGCAAGAGTCACCCCCCCCCGAGGGGTGGGACTAGGTCCCCGCCAGGGTCCCTCCCGAGTCTGAGATCCTGAGATGTGACTAGGAAAAGCTGCAGACTCCCCCAGTGCAGGCGACGGACCAGGCTGGTGGCCACCCACCCACCAACGCCCTTCCCTCCTGGACACCCCAGATTGCCCTGTTTCCTGGACTTCTCCTCCCTGCCCTGCTCTCAACACTCCCTCCAGAGGCCCTCCAAGCTGCAAAGAGGCCACCTGCTTGAGACAAGACCCCCAAAACATGCAATGTGGAATTATCACGCCCCCCAAATGGATCTGCTGATAGGTGACCACAGGAGCCTACGGAAACGTCTCCCTTGGAGATCTGTATGATAAAATGAACATGTGAAATCTGTGAGCATACATGCTACACAGTCTCCATCCACACGGGACATCAGAAGAGACCTTTAAAAAATTCCAGATTGTGTTTGCACTGAAGGGAGATTTTTCTCAAAAGGGACACAGAAACCATACATGGAAAAGGTATATTTCTGACTATTCGGGTAGCAAAGATGTATCTGGGCCTGGCTGCAGGCATTAGACAAGATTCCTTCCAATCCTAGTTATTTAGAATCACAAAGAATAGGGATTACTCTCCGCTTAAAACTATTTTACAGTGATGAATTCCTCTTCTTATATGTACTTTCCTCGGGTTGACAGAAGAAAAAAGTATTTCTTTTAAAAACGTCTTAGACGTTCATTCCAGCTCTGCCTTGGGTTTACTACTGAGTAAGTCATTTAATCTCTATTTAAATTCTTCCAGGCACAGGCGGGACATAAATAAATAAAAGTAAACTCGGATTGTCTCCATCCATCCGATGTGGTTGGCGATGGTCCCTCTTGTTCCAGCGGATCTTCAGGGAGGAAAATGAGACGGTCTCTTCTAACGGTGTCTGTAGAAGGTCGAGCTGGGCCCCCAGACACACAGCCTCCGTTCATGTCACACGTCCGAGGAAGGGAGTGTCCGGGGGCAGCTCTGTCCTGTGCACTGCGGGCCCTGCATGAGGTTGCACCAGGAACAAGGGTGGGTCCCTCCCTTCCCTTCCTCTCTCTCCCTCTTCCCTAGAAAACTGAGCCCAGACAACCTCGGGTTCCCGGCCCAGCCCTCGAAGGAGCTGGCATCTCACTCTGCTGCCATGGCGTCAATGACCAGTGGACACTTCCCAAGTGGACGAGCGTTATCTAATAAGACCTCAGGGTAGAAGCCAACGGAGCCCATGCAAGAGCCAGCTGCAAACTGACGCTGACACAAAAGGCTTTTGTATCACAAACCCTTGGCTGTCGGGCATAAGACGAGGGGAGCCAGTGACATCATAGGTGAATCCAAGTTCAAGGGAATTCGGTATTGGCCATTCCATGCTTTGAGCACAACGGTCGGGCTGTTCTCCTGAGTGGTCCATGCCCTGCCTCCTTTAAAATGCTTTCCAAGGAGTTGACATTTTCTCCCTGCTGAGTGGGTCCAACGGTCCTTTTGAATGAGCCCAAGAGGAAGATCTAAGACCAACAGCTTACCAAGAAACCAAGAAATCAAAGACTTTCTAAAGGCTGAAGTGGGGCACGGAAGAGAATGGTGATCAGGAAAAACATCCCACGGGAACAGCCCTGAGGTAATATTGGAAAACGGAAGGTGCCCAAGACGATGACTGCGGCCGCGGGTCAGCCTCACCTCTCGGAAGGCGGGCAGACAGCGGGCACAGAGGGGAGGGGGCGGTGTGTCCGCGCTGTCCTCCTGTGTCCCTGTGGGTCCTCCCTGATCCAGCAGGCAGGAGCCCTGCCCCTCGCTGGGGGGTGGCAGTATGGCCCTGTAGTCATGCCTCCCGAAGGGACAGACAGAAATAAAAAAACAGTCTGGACTCCATCAAAGTTGGCAACCACGGATTCTCACTGCAACCTTCAACTATGTGTCTCGGCCTGAAATGAGGAGAACGGACATGTCCACCATCCCAGCCTCAGACCTGTCATCCCTCCCTGCACCCCACAGACACCCGTACATGGCACGGTCCTGAGTCACCTTGGCGTCACAGTCACAGCTGAAACCAGAGTAGCCATGACTTGCCAGCGGATGTGGCCAGTCCGTGGGCACCAGCTTCGCCTCAGTGGGAGCATTTCAAGACCGTGGCGTTGCAAGATCATAAAAACTTATTCTGCAAAGAGCAGCATAAACTTCTATGACAGCCTGCAGGTCTTTCCATGATTCGAAGGAAAGTTTTCTGAAATCTTACCATGCCTGACCCATCAAGCAACCAGATTTTTTCTTTTTTAAATCCCAACTTTAAGAGGAAAGTGATTACATTGAGTGAGAAAGACCATTTCTCTATAACATATTTGTGTCTATGTCATTGTTACCCTTAAAAAAAAACCTAGCAACAGATTGGCTTCAGAGAAGAAACAAACCAAAACATTAAAAAAATGATGCTATTCCGCTGACTCTTGAATGACAGGTTTGAACTGCGTGGGTCCACTGACATGCAGATTTTCTTCCTCCTCTGTCACCACAAGACAGCAAGATCAACCCTTCCTCCTCCTCCTCCTCCTCAGCCTACTCAACATGAAGATGACAAAGATGAAGGACCTTTATGATTCCACGTAATCGAATAGTAAATAGTAAATATATTCTCTTTCCCTTATGATTTTCTTAATAACATTTTCTTTTCTCTACCTTACTTTATCATAAGAATACAGTATACAATAACATAACATATAATACATAACATACAATATAACAACATATAACATATAAAGTACATGTTAATCAACTGTTCATGTTATGGCTTCAAGTCAACAGGAGGCTATTAGTAGTGAAGTTTTGGGGGAAGTCAAGAGTTACACGTGGATTATTGACTTTGTAGCGGGTCAGCCCCACTAATCCCCAGGTTGTTCAAGGGTTGACTGTATAAGTAACACTTCAGGGAGTTGTGAAAACTCATAAAAGACATAAACACTAGCACAATCCCTAGTTCCTTCTTGTTGCTACCGTGCTATAAATATCTCCTGGAATGAATGACACTGTATAATTTATATTAAAAATAAAAATTCTATGACAAATCAACAAAGTTACCGTGCAATGTTTTAACTGGTCATACATATTCCTGAAAATTATTAGATTTTTTATTTTTCTTTCTTTTCCCCTTCTATGAAATAAAGTTAACATCAAAGAACTTGAAAAAAAAAATAAAAATAAAAATAAAAATTCTAAACTATAATAGATGAAAGAGACTATAACCAAAAAGGTGTCTCTGTCACATTTGGGGTATCTTGTTGAAAGAAACTAAAACTATTTTTCTACTGGCTAAAATAAAATGTTCTTTCTGGAGAAACAGCAGAACCTAATATAAGCTTTCTTTATGTAAATGGCAAATTTGGAATAGAAGTCATCGCCTCTTCCAATATGTTAAAGCAGTTCAGTAGAGGCTATATAGTAACTTGAAAGTCCACATAGAAGTAAATGTAGAAAACACTGTTTTCTTTGGACTCAACGTTTTAATGTTCATACTACTATGAAAAGCATATTTCTTAAATAAAATCACAGGGTTCCTAGTATTTAAAAACATATTATTTTATTTTTAAATTTATTTTAACCCTATTCCTGTCCCTTCTACAAAAAACATATTGTTGTAAATGATAACAATTTCACTATTTGAATTGTAATTTCGAATGCTCTTCCAGTGCAGTAGTGTGCGGAAAATAATGCCATTCTGATTCGTAATACCCCCTTACATGTGTGTTTACCTAATATGTGTAAAAATATAAAATAATTATTTCTTTATAGCAAGATAAAAACACCGTTATAGTTCAGATCTAAATACCAATATCGCTTCGGGGTTGGTTCTAAAATCCATTGTTACAGACTTAAATTCTGGCTAAATTCAGGCTTAACTTAAAAAAAAAAAAGAACCAATTAGGTTTGGATATTAAAATATTTTTGCGATATAAACATAACTAAATCGCATTAGTCTTTGTGTTTGGATAACGCTATTCTAACTTGAGAAGCCAACTATGTCTCGTCTCAACCCCCCTGCTCACGTCAGGATCCGTTCCTGGTGTTTTGACTTTGCCTTGACAAGCGTGTCAAACATTTACCTAATAACGTCACTGCACATTTGTCTAAAGACCTCTTTGCCAGTAAGATTTCTTTGATTCTTTACAATGTATCAGGCACATCTATTTTTCATACTTGATGTGTAAATGACTCCAGGCTCAAAATGGATTTTTTTTTTCCCATTTGTCTCCACGTGGAAGGTTAGTACTTGTGACAAGTGATGTCCATGGTCAGTTCTATACTCCTCGCTCAGCCAAGAATACAGCCTTTACCACACGGCCTGGGGAGCCTTCCCGAGATCACGGCCGCTTGCACCTGCAGGGTCCAGGTGGTCATCCCCAGGTGCAAAAGGGTGCTGCCCAGGTGAAGTTCACCTGCATCTACAGATCTCTGAGTAGCTGGTGACCTCCACCCACTGTTCTGATGCGCTTCTGGCTAAAATGATTGAGTTCCAGTCTCCAGTGCCTTGGTGTAAATTCCAAAGTTTATATCTCCCGGCTGCGTGTTTGGATTCCGCAGTCCTGCCTGTTTCATTCTACAGATTTTTGGTGTCAGACTCTCTGCCTGCCTTTGACCCACTCAATCCTCCCTTCAGCCTGAGTTCTCGTGATTCCTGTTTCCCGGGCTTAGGTCCACCCTCTGCCTCTGCTATAAATTCCCAGAGATTTTTCTTGACAAACATTAAGAACATAAAACACAAAAGTATGAAGTGGCTGGGAAAAAGCCATGCTCCGTGTAAAATCACGGAACAGTTATGTAAGAAGTAAACACAGTATATCAACAAATGTGGTTTGTATACATGAGAAAGTATTTAGAGGAAGTGGAGCCCCCCTCCACCAGGCAGGGGGCGTGATGACACCTCCCTGTGTCTCTTTCCACCTTCCTGGACTTGGTTAAGGTGAGATTTTTATTGCAGGAGGGAAAGGCTTATAAAACTGGGTGAACTTACTTGATTACTGGGGATTGGGGAGGACCCTTTGGTTACTTTTTCTTGTCTTTCTTATTTGCACTAGACAGGACAAGGACAGCCAGAGGGTCCACAGCAGCTCTACAGGGAAGGGGGTCTAAGTGAAACCTCACATCTCTGCTCATGTCGTCTGGCTCAGTTACCTGGGGAGGAAAAGCAAATCTGAGCGAGTGGGTGGGTGTGGTGGCTCACGCCTGTAATCCCAGCACTTTAGGAGACTGAGGAGGGAGGATCGCTTGAGGTCGAGCCCCAGACCAGCCTGGGCAACATAGCAAGACCCTGTCTCTGAAAAAATTTAAAAATTAGCCAGGCAGTGTGGTGGTACATACACCCCTAGCTACTTGGGAGGCTGAGGTGAGAAGACCGTGTGGGCTCAGGAGTTTGAGGCTGCACTGAGCTATGATTGCACCACTGCACTCCAGCCTGGGCAACAGAGCGAGACCCTGTCTCTTTAAAAAACACAAAAGAAGAAGAAGAAGAAGAAATTGAGCTAGTGGACGGGATGCAGGGGATGAATAATTCCAATATCTTGGACTTAACCTGACTTCTGAAACTCCATATTTCCCCACCCGGCCCCCCAAACCTGGTTCAGTTCTCTCCTAGGTATTTTCCTCCAGTCCAGCACGCTCCCAAAGCTGCCCCGACTCTCTCCCGAACATCCCCGAGCACTCGGTCCCTAAGGCCACTGCAGCCCTCTGCCAGGTCCAGCCGGCACCTGGAATGAGCCCGGTCCTTCCCCCCGGGTGTCTGCCTTGTTCCCTTGGCCTTGCTGCCTTCCCTTTCGAGTTCCAGCTGCACCCAGGAGAGGCGACTGGGAAATCACTAATTATCTGACTTACATTTGGTCCATCAGGACACCCTTCAACATAGCCTGAGGGTATGCAATAGACGGAATATTTGTGTCTCCCCAAATTCAAAGGCTGAATCCTAACGCCCAAAGTGATAGTATGAGGAGGCGGGGCCTCCGGGAGGTGATTAGGTCATAAAGACAGAGGCTTCATGATTTCGGTTGCCCTTATAAGTGATCCCAGAGAGCTAGCTAGAAAGTTCCTTCCACCATGTGAGGACACAGCAAGAAGGCGCCATCTAGGAACCAGGAAGTGGGTCCTCACCGGACACAGAATCCCCTGGCATCCTGATCTTGGACTTCCCAGCCTCCAGAACCGTGAGAAATAAATGTCTGTTGTTTATAAACTACTTGGATAAACTTCCTTCCACATTGTCTTCCCACATGGGAGGGGGTGGAGGTTTCTTCTGCACACGACTTTGCTGAGCGTGCGGTCCTTCAGAGGAACCAGTCTGATGCAAGGGTCTCAGGCTCAACTCCCACCTGGGAGGGCCCATGGTCTTGTCTGCTGTTCCCACCGGGGCACTAATGCGTCAGGCCCTGGATGCAGAGACTGGCAACTCCCCTGGGAGAGCACCACTTCCTCAGGTCCTCTGCCTTTTGCTTTCCATTCTCCTTTCATTCTTAGACTCTGCGGTGGTCTGCACCCGCCCACCAGCTCAGCTATGCACGCAGTAGACTTGTTCCAATCTCCCTGCTTTGCTCCGTGTTTGTATCAGGAAGATTTTCAAGTCATCTAGTCCAAAATATTACCCGAATCTTCAGGCTATAATATATTCGTTCTTGTTTCATGACTTTCTTCCTGTTTTTTCCCAACCAACAATCCACCCATTCCTTTCCTGGCAAGAAAAGCACATCCCGTCTTCAAGGACTAGTTCCTAGCCCACGTCCATCACGAGTCTTTGCTGACGACCTCAAGCTCTTCCCCTCCTCTGTGGTTCTTTCCACTACCTACGTGACATGTCATATTTGAATGATGTGTGACTGTTCCATGTTTCTTCTCCTCAGCAAAATTCTCAAGTCCTTAAAGCGCCTTACAGTTGACGCTCTTCTTGTATATACATTTTCTCGTGCCTCCGTGTTTTTGCACCCGCCACCCATCTCTCTCTCCGCTCCAATTCTCTCCCCCTCTTCTCACGCCACCCACTCAACTAACTTCTAAGAGACCTTCGAGGCTCACTCCAGACGCCCTCCTCTGAGAAGCACTCATCAGCCCTGCGCCCTCCACCCCTGGGAAGAACCACCACCGCCCTGCTGTGCAACGGCGGGACCCTGCATATGTCTCTCTCACAGGGAGCTCTTTGCGCGTAACTTTCGCCTGAATTTCTCTTCTCCCCTGGGCTTCTCAACAGAACAGGCTCTGTCTCACTTATCTTTGTACCTACCCCCCGGCAGCTCTCCCCCAGCAGATAACCAATATTTGTTTCATTCTTGAAGACTCTGAAGTCTAGAGTCAAAGCCAAGACAGGAACCCGAGGGAGAGTCAGGTGTCCCGAACAAGGGACGGCGGCAGCTATGCTATCAGGAATCAAACAGACCCAGTTGCAATTCAATCAGCCGATGAAGGCTGTGCAATCCCCGGAGTGACAAAGCTTTCCGACACTCTGAGAAGCACGTCCATGTCTGTTATCTCACTTAATTTTCTTCGAATTGCAGTGTTTAGCTGGTTGTTGCTTGTAGCAAAGTTTCCTCTCCCCTATCTAGCCCTTTACAGAGAAAGTCTGGAGACTTGAGTGTAAAATTAGGAAACCAGAAATGGGCGAAGCCGGGCTCTGCTGTTACTTCCTGGCATCGTGTTCCCAGGCGCTCACACAGGCTGCAACCTGAGCAGGTGACGCAGCAGCACTCAAAGCTCCACATTGATAAGTTTTTCTTTGTCGACAGCCCCATAGTGGCTCCATTCAGAGAGGCTCAACATTTTAAAAATATGACCTCATTTGGATAAATCTTAACTACCTCAAAAAAAAGTTTTTAAAAACAAGGACCTCCAATTTATCTAAAATTATCTGCGTTGTCATTGTTGAAGAGCAATTTTTTCTTGAAACTAAAAACCCGAGTTTCACTGATGGGCGAGGGAAAAAATATTCTGCCCTCTGTCCATCACCAATTACCTCATAGTCTGAGTCAGAGACAAAAACCGCGGTTTTCCCACTGACTTCTCTTCTCTGCCCCACGTCCCAGATCTCTTTTGCAACGTGCTCCTGAAACACGCATCTGCTAGTGGGAATGTTCTGACAAAGGCAGCCGGTACATGAGAATAAATACTGTCAACTGAAATGACCTCTAGTCACACGCAATAAGTCACTGCTCTAGACAAGGGGTTAGCAAACTATGGCCCAGGGGCCAAGTGCATACTGCTGTCTGTTTTCAATAAAGCTTTATTGGAACATAACCATGCCCGCTGGCTGCATATGGCTGTGCCTGTGCTCTGGTACTACTACAGCAGAGCTGGGTGGAGCGGTTACCACAGAAACCATCCGGCCTGCAAAGCTAAGATATCTATTATCTGTCCCTTTACAGAAGAGGTTTGCTGAGCCCTTTCAGAAAATCAGAGAGGGGCCGGGTGCGGTGGCTCACGCCTGTAATCCTAGCACTCTGGGAGGCCGAGGCAGGCGGATCGTTCTGAGCTCAGGAGTTCGAGACCAGCCTGAGCAAGAGCGAGACCCCATCTCTACCAAAAATAGAAAGAAATTAATTAGACAGCTAAAA
>RJWJ010029601.1:0-20501 GCA_004363605.1 Indri indri | reverse complement strand
CTGGGTATTTACTCTGTGCCAAATACCGTACCAGGCTTCATTTACGATATTCTAAGCCTTATACCAATATAACAAGGCAGATGTTGTAAATCCCCATTTTGCACTGGAGGAAACCAAGGCTCAGGGAGATTAAGTAATTTATTACAGATTACGAAGGAAGAGGCTGAGACAAGGTTTAAACTTAAACCTGCCTGAATCCAAAGCCCAGTCCTCTCCTTTTCCAGATGAGAAACCTGAGGCCCAGAGCGGTACAGAGAAGGCCAAGGTCAGGAGGGCCTGGGGTCTGTCCTACTCCACCCCCAGTGCTGGAATCTTCTGCACATGACCCTTGACAGATAGCTAGCCATCCACGCCCTCTAGAACATTCTCTGAGGCCTCCCATTTTGTAGCTGAGAAGACTGAGTCCTGGTTAGGCTGGTAATTTGCGCAAGGTCACAAAAAGAGTGAGTGATAGGCTGAGGCCGGCAGCCAGGGCTCCTACCTGCCTGTGCTGGGCTGCTACCCCACCCCGCAGCCCAAGCCAGCCCCACCCCACAGGAAGGTGCCCAGGAGGCAGGCCTGCCCTTGAAGGTCTCTGGCCTGCTCCGGAGGCTGAGCAGAGGCTGCCGTTCCTTCCAATCCATCTCCTGGGTTGGTACACACGCCCTGAGTGGAGAGCCACCCTGCTGCCAGAAGCTAGGCTAGGCCTCCCTGCCTTCAGGAAGCCCCTGGTCTCTAGCAGTACCACACTGCTCCAAATGCAGGACTTTTCTCACCAGAATCGCCAATTAGACTGTAAACTCCTTTAGGGGAGAGCCACGGCTCATTCATCTGTGTGCTCAGTGCCGGGGCAGGGCCTGGTGCACAGTAAGCGTCAGTAATGTGGCGTTGAATGGACGGCAACACAAAAGCACAGAGGAGGGCACAGTTGAGCCCACTTGTGGCATTAGCAGGAGTTTTCATTGTCTGTAAAACCGGTATTAAAACATCTACCAGGCTCGCTGTGAAATAATGCTCTTAAAGTGTTTGACGCGTCATGGGTGCTCCGCTCTCTGCAGGTTTCCTGATGGCAGCGTACCCTCAGTGCCTGACCCAAGCATGGCTTCCCGACAAATACTTGTTGAATGAAGGAGTGAGTGAATGAATGATTTAACAAATGAATATGAACTGGCTGTGAGATTTTGAGGACATTGTATATACTAGGTGCTCAAGAAGTGTGAGTTCTCTTCCCTCCTCCCAAGGATATGGCATTTGAACTGTGCCTTCAAGAACAGATATTGGAAAGGATATTAAAGGTCAAAGGAATAGCCCAAGCAAAACCCAGAGGCCAGTAAAGTGCTGGAAGCTTCAGGAAAGGTCGCAGGGAGTGAGATCCTCAGACCCAGGCCATCACGCGGTCAGTAACTGGGAGAGCAGCCCTGGACAGCCTGTGTCCTCACGGCTGGTTTAAAAAGGAGCTGAGCTCAGAGGCTTTGCCGGAGCACCTCAGAGACTAACAAGTTTCCGAAGAGCAGGAGAAGCAGGGATTTAACACTAATGGGCACTGCAGGGTCTGGGACGTCTCAGCTGGGAGTCAGGAAATAATTTTTGACATCAAGAGCCATCTGTTGTGCTTTGTATAAGCCCCTCTGAGGGAAGCGTGTAAGTCCAGGCCTGGCTGGGTTGTTGGCTGTTGCAGAAATATATAACATAATGATATAATAATATAATTGGCAACAAGAGGAGGAACAGTTTCCAGTGAGTGTGAATGCACCCCAAGGCCACAGGGCCCACTGGGAGCATGAGGAGGGCTGGAGGGGCGGGGCCCAGCTTGACCACATGAGACACTGTGACACCCAGACTGGTTGCAGGGGACCCTCTGAGAGTAAGTCAGGGCTTGCACCCAGGGCATCATCCACTTGTCAATCACAGAAGCAGACCGGAAACAGGAACCCGGGGGCAGGTCCTCAGACTCTGGTCTTGTCCCTGAGGAAGAGGACAACTCCTGGCCACTGGTTTTCAGTAGAACCCACAGCCCTTAGTGGACCTGGGGCTAATGTAGAACAAGGCCTTCAAGCATATATGCCTTGTTAGATGAGAAATGTCATGAGAAGAGCGGCGGCTCTGTTCATTCCCCACTGGTTCCTAGTGCCTGGCATGTAGTACTTGCCCACCAGAAGATTCAGGGATTATTACTGATTAAGGAAAGTGGCATTTCCTTGGAGGGAGACTGAGGACACCACCCCCCACCCTGCCCCACAACTAGTCTGCAAGGTAGGCATCATTATCCCACTTAATCGTTGAGGAAGCAGCCTTAGAATCATTATGCAATCTAACTAATCAGACTTCTTGCGGGCGGGGTTGCTTCATGCCTACCCTCCTGCAAGTCCTGACCCAGGGACAGGCACTGGAAAGGCAGGAGACACTCAAGCTAGTTGAGAGGAAACCAAAGAACTGAGCTATGGGTTGCTGGGAACTGAATGACAGTGACAGAGTCACACTTGGCACAAGACATGGCTGGATAATAAGGGTGAAAGTATCAGTAGTGGGTGTGGATTTTTATGAAGATTCTGTCTACAGTGAGGTAGGAGATCTTAGGATGCCTTCTACAAAACCACCAGTCAAACTAGCTTCAACAATTGTTATTAACTTCCACATTTATTATCTCATCTAGCAAGAAGTCCTGAGGGAGGGCAGTCCCAGGCATGTTCATCAAGGTTGTGATCCAGCTTCTTGGCTTCAACTACTACAGTCTCAGGTGTTGTATCCAGATGACTCAATGTCCAGGGAACCCCCATACCTCTCCTCATATCAGAGTGGCCCGTGGTTCACACTCCCACAAGAGGAATGGGGCCATTGTAATTGGCTAGTCAGGATCTGCCAACTGAGACCCATACTTGTAGCGCGGCCAGATGAACAAAGCCAGGATTCCATTACCCCGGGCAGTGGGTGTTGGTAGGCAACCAAGAGTGGCTGCAACAAATGGAAAATAATATAATTAGCTCTACTCCCCTCCCTCCAGGGCTGTTATGGGATGCAATGAGATAATGGGTGTAAAAGGATTTTCTGAACCATTGAGGGTTCTGCACATGGGATGAGTTGTTATTATCCTTATAGAATAATTATGATTCTATTATAGAATAATAGATGATACTTGAATGCAATCATCCGTCCTGCTTGTGGTGTGCTTTCTTGCTCATCAGCCCCCCTACACACACACACCTGTCATGGAGATAGAGGAATTATCAGCATTTAAAAATAGGCCAGATGCTTCATAGCAGTGAGGTTATATCGTCAGTGCTTTCTGCAAGGCTGTATGCTCAGGGGGGAGGTTATTGTGGGAAATAACATGGACCTGGGAATCAGCCAGTCACGGGTTCCAATCCAGCTTCTGCAGCTTCCATGCCGTATAATGTTAGACACATTATTTCATTTCTCTAAGCTCGTTTCTCCATCTGGGAATAGGCATAACAATTCCTCTGCAAAGGTTGCTGTGAGAATTAAAATACGTCAAGCACAGTGCCTGGCACGGAGCAGGTGGCAAATCAGTGACAGCAAATACTTAGGTAGAGCTTTCATACCTGAACTCTTTGATCCCTGTACAGCCCTGTGAGGCAGGTATATTATTACCCCTTTTCTACAGATAAGCTGAGGCCCAGGGGACTTAAAAAACGTGGCTAGGGTTGCACGGTGAGTAAGAGGCAGAACTGGGATTCAAACTCAGGCAGTTGGCTTTGGAGTCCGTGTTCCAACCACTCTGTTAGGCTGCCCCTCATTACTGTTACTATTAATGGCACAAAACCAATTCCACGGCTGCCTCATCACAGGACCTTGGGCTCATTCTATCACCTTCCAGGCCTCAAGTTCCTCATGTGTAAACGTATCACATGGGCCAGGAGAGCTTTGCTCCTTTTAAGCTTCACAGAGAAATGATTAGGAGTTCAGGGTAGAGTCAACGACCTGGGGCCACCTCTTGGCTCTCCCCTTAGCAGCTGGGCAAGCGACCTCAGCCAAGTCGATGGGCCACTGTAAGCCCAAATTTCCTCATCTCTGGAATGGGGAGAATAAAAGTCCCTGCCTCACAAGCAAGGAGAACAGTGGATGCGTGTCTGTCCGCAGCAGGTACACAGCGTCTGGGGAAGAGAAAGCGCCCGATCGATAGGAGCTATTATTATCATTGTTATAATCAACAAGTCATCTTCCTCTTCCCTGCATAACATTTCCTGGAGAGCGAAGGACTCAGCTATTCAGGCAGCAAGCCTGAGGGCAATTCTTCCAGAAAGTCACAGACGTACAGAATGTAGTCGCTTAACCTTCTTTGAACTTCTCTCCTCTCATCTGCTAAATGGGGGTAATAAAAAGTAACTTGGAGAGTTGATATCAGGATTAAGTGGAATAGCCCAAATCAGTCTTGCTAGTTTTATTATTGGAGCTCTGAGAGAGCTTAGAAAGCAGCTCATGTAACCATGGTAATTTTCAGCTAAATTTCAGACCCAGTGTGGTGCAGACTAGTTGGTCACCGAGGCTGCGTCTAGAGCCCAGGGGTGAGGCAGGTGCCGGATTCCATGAGAAGCCTTCATAGGGTCTGAGCCTGGCCCCTCTCCCCAGCCGTCTCTCTACCTCTGCTCCAGACACACTCAACTCCTAGAACTCATAGTTCCCTGGCTGTCTTGTGCTCTTTCCTACCCTTGGGTCTTGCAACACGCCATTCTTTCTGCCTGGGACACTCTAAGCCCACCCCTGTGCGTGCCCATGCATGTACAACACACACATGCACACCCACCATGCCTCCATACCTGGCAAGCTCCTAATTCACCTTTAGGTTTCTGCTTAAACTTCCTCTAGGAAGGGACCACTGAACCCCAAGCCGTGCTCTTTGTGCGTCCCGCTCTCACGGCATTGTGGGTAATTGCATACTCTGGGTTTGCTCGGGCCACTAAATTGGGAACTTCTCAAAGGCAGGTGGGGGACCCAATCTGACTACCCTCTATAAATGCCATTGGGGCACTGGTTGGAGGCCCCTATTGGGATCACTGAGAACTGAGTGGGCAGGATCTAGGTGGCAGAACACTCCAGAAGGATACTTGGCCTTCTTCCCCAAGCGGCTGGCACTCCCTTCCTCTGACTAGCCCAGGGACCTATCGCAGATCACACAGAACCAGCCACCCCTCCCAGCCTCACAGACCACTGGACTCCATGGGCTTGACAACCAGGAACATCTTAAATGCATTTCCTGCCCTGCAGGCACCTCTTTCTTCCTTCATTTCCTAACCACGCAGGCAAATGCAGCCCATGTGCACTGGCATTGAAGTCACAGGACGCTGCGTCTCCGGATCTGCCCAAGAAACGCCAAGAAGCTTTACTCACAAGCTTCACCCAGTGCCCCCTCTCCAGAAAGCGAGAATTCCTGTTCGCTGGCAGCAAGCAGAATCTGCTGTCTGAAGAGTAAGGCTAGATCTGAACTTCTGGGCTTGGGATGGTGAATGCCACTAACCTCCAAGGTTATGGCATGAACTCTTCCCTCTCCAGATGGGCCTTTTTGGTTAAAAGAAACAAAAACAGTCAAACTTTTATTATTATTTTTTTTAATCCAGTGCCCTCAGGGTGATGAGCCTTCCAGGCAAGCGTCGAGCATAGGACCTTTTCGTTAGCCAATCGTGTTGGTTCCTGGCTCCATTCTGGAGCCGCCACCACAATGCCACTGATCTTGGTGTGCGTGCAGAAAAAGGGTAGGTAGAGAGTCTATCCACGTGGGTTCATTCCTGCTTCTCCTCTTGTGCACTGACTGACTTGTCTTTCTGGGGCTCATTTTCTTTATCAGTAAAATGAGAACAATAATACCTATCTTGTAGAGATGTTACAAGGACTAAATGTGATGTTGTATGCAAAACTCTTTTTATGTAAATGACCACCTGCTGAGGACAGCCTGTGCTGGCATGACAAGGTGGTAGGCAGACAGAATATGGGCTCTGGAGTCAGACCGGGGTTTGCAATTGACTACCTATTTGTAGATCTTGAGCAAGTCACTTGGCCTCCCTGTGCCTTAACTCGTCCATCTGTAAATGGGGGCTTCTATCCTGAAAGCTCCCCAGGACAGTGTTGTGGGTTGAATTGTGTCCCCTGCAAAAAGACCCATTGAGGTTCTAACCCCCAGTACTGCAGAATGTGACCTTATTTGGAAATAGGGTTGCAGATATAATTATTTAAGATGAGGTCATACTGGAGTAGGGTGGACTGCTACTCCAGTATGAGTGGTATCCCTATAGGAAGACAGCCATGTGAAGACCCAGAGATACGGGGAGAACGCTGTCTGACTGCAAAGGCAGAGATTGGAGTTAGCCACCTGCAAGTCAAGGAATGCCAAAAATGACAGCAACCTATCAAAATCTAGGACGAGGCAAGGAAGGATCCCCTTACAGGTCTCAGAGGGAGTGTTAGCCCTGCCAACATCATGATTTTTGGACTTCTAGCCTCCAGAACTGGGAGCCAATGAATTCCTGTTATTTACTAAATTTCAAGTAATATTTATTGAGTGAGAGAAGGGTACTTGTGGAAGTCATGTCGGAAAGCACACGCAAAGTGCTTAGTGCTTAGTACAGTGCCTGACACACACAAATGTGTTTGGCAAATGTTTAATCCTTTCCCTTTTCTTATCCCAAAGGCTTCTTTCTGAACAGAGTGTCATTTAAGATAAAAATCAAGTCTGCTTTTCTTCTAACTTGGGCCCAAAGCCTCCTCAAGGGCCCTTTTGCTTTGGGGACGTTCACAGCCCAGGTGGGACCTGGTCACTCGGGCAGATTTGGGCAGCCATTTCTCTACCTGTCCACTCTCCCCCTGATGACTTTCCTTGATTTTTGAGATTTCCTGGAGTGAAATATTAGAGGAATTTCTAGAACGCTTGGCCCTTATGATGTTTGTGCTTTCCCAAAAACAGTTTCGTGCATCTTTATAGAGATCGTCTGGGAGGAAGAGGCCTTGGCACAGTGAGCAAGCTCTGGAAAAGCTGTTTCCAATCAGGGCACTTACTGGGGAAAAGCTGTTTGAGGAAAATGTCTCTCACTATCTGCTTATATTTATACAGCACAGCTTTCTGTTATTTTAAAAAACTTTTTATAGAAATATAACAGATATTCAAAAACTCCACATATGATGAGTACACAGCCCTGGCTTTATTTTCTATGCTTTGCTTTCTCCCCCTGTTTAGTTTTTGCCTGGTTCATTGGTTACACTGATCCCTGACTCCCACTCTAAGACGCTGTGAAAGACACGGGGGGCTCTGGGAGGAACCCTAGCTGGAGCTCAGGGGTTTGGGGCTGGAAGCCCAGCTCTGCGCCTCGCTAGCTCTGTGGCTTGTAACAAGTGGCTTAACTTGGAACAATAGTGTCCTCTTCCTGAGGCTGATGCATGATCAAGGAAGTAAACCCATGAATTTACAAATATACATTCTCATATTGATTACTGTTACTTATTCAGGTTATTTTAGTGGGAAGAATGTGGACTTAGGGTCCAACAGAACAAGGTCCAAAGCCCAGCCTAGCACCCACCAGCTGGGTGACCATGAGCAAGCTCTCTTTGAACCTCCAATTCTGCATTTGTCAGCTAAAAAGATCCTTTCAAGGGGTATGAGGATTGATTGAGATGATTTATGTAACGGGCCTTCTACATGCTGGACACTTAATAGGTGCCCAGTTAATATCCATACCCTCCCTGACCTCCTGCAGCTAACTCTCTTCCCTCCATCATCCCTCCAGTGTCTGAGTAGGAGGCGGCTTGACAATCAGGCTGTGCTCCTCCTTGGCCTGGGGCCTGGAATTTTGCTGCGGTGTAAATTGAGTGGGGGGGCAGGCAGGAAATATTTTATATATACATATGTGAATGTGTGTATGTGTGTCCCTGCCCAGAAGTAATAAATGACTTTAAACAGCTATTTGGAAGCACTTTCTTAATCAAATCTCAGTGCAAAAGTGTAAAGCCCAAGCCTCCCCGTTGAAAAAAGTGCTCTGTGACCAGATTGTCCAAGGCCTGCCATAAATTTCAGTGGCTCCTTGGTCACGTTGGCAGATTTTGACAGTCGGAGATAATCCAGCTTGCTTTGTGCTTTGCCTCTCCCCCACATCCCATGGAAAGTGGCCTCTCCGTCGGGCCCAATTCGAGGCTCCAGAGGCTTAGATGGACGGTCTTAAAGCCCTTTGGAGGCGACTCCTGGGCAAGGGTAAACCTGTGAGGAACCTGGAGTTGCAGCTGACACTGGGGCTCAGCTGGTCTCGCGTTTGCTCCCTGCCTTCTGCCCCGGCACCACCCACACGGCTCCGCTCCTGCGCCGGCGCCCGCCTCCCCCACGTCACAGCAGTGCATTTCCGTCCCCTTCACTCCTGAGGCCGGTGCCCCTCCAGGGGACGGGCTGGCCTTAGCTCTGTCTCCAGTGACCCATAGGGCCTTGCACCGCCGCTGCCCGGGTGCGTGGCTGAGGTTGGTATGAAAGTGAGATGGGGAGAGCTACCTCTGCTGAGCCCCTGCTGTATGCCCGGCCCATGCCAGGCCCAGACATGCACGCTCTTCTGTCTTTACTCTTCACAGGACCCCCGTAAGACAGGCCTGGATCCTGAGAGTCCCAGGCTCCAAAAGATGAGGCAACCTGCCTGAAACCACAACCGTCAGTCTTGCATCCGGATCTTACTTGCTGCCTCTCCCCTGGGCTGGAGCCCCACTTAGCCCATTACTAGTTGTGTGTCCCAACACAAGTCACATCACCCCTCCTAGCCTCAGTTTCTCTATCTGTAAAATAGGGGCGATGGCCATTACCCCACATGGATGTGGTAAGGAATCAAATGAGATCACGGATGTGAAAACCCTGGGTAAACTACAGAGTAAATACTATTCACATGTAAGTGTGGTTTGTATTAGGAGTTCAGTAAGTTAAAATAGATCCTAATATGTAGTGAGCACTCGCCGTATGTGGAGATACCGTGTGGGCCGTGGATATATGGGGATGAATAAGACCAGTCCCCACCCTCCAGGAACTCATAGTAAGAACACATAGGTGTGTTGGTCTTTAGTTTGCAGTATTTGCGCATCTGTAACCTGGCCCCTGGCAACATCTCAAGGCTCATTTCCTAGCACTCACCTGCTTGTCAAGCTCCTCCAGCCCTGTTAGCTTCCTTGCTGTCCCTCAAATGAATTTGGTCCTGCTGCAGGAACCTCGCAATTGTGGAGCCCTCTGCCTGGCAAGCTCTTCCCCAGAAGTTTGCTTGGCTCACTCCTTCACTTCAGGTCTCTGCTTAAATATCACCTCCTCAGAGAAGCCTTCCCTGACCACCCTATTTCAAATAGCACACCCAACCCACCACCCCTAGGCCCGTACCAGCTTGGCTTTTCTTTGTAGCATTTATCACCACTTGCTCTTGTTCTATACAGTTACTTGCTTACTTGCTTATAGATTTTCTCCTCCAGAAGGATGTAAGCTTCGGGGGACAAGGCTTTGTCATCTTTGCCTACCAGCCATGCGTAGAACGGTGCCTGGCGGCATACCCACAAAACAAATGCTTGAGGGAAAAAATCAATATCTGCAACTCAGTAATAAAAAGACGACTCAATTAAAAACTGGGCAAAGGATCTGAATAGACATTTTTCCAAAGAAGATATACAAATGGCCGATGAGAACATGAAAAGATGCATAACATTAGCCATCAAGGAAATGTAAACCAAACCACAGTGAGACACCACTCACCCCCAATGACTGTTACCAAAAAGTCAGATAATAACAAGTGTTGACGAGGATGTGGGGAAACCGGAACCCTCGTACATCACTAATGGGAATGTAAAATGATACGGCTACTTTGGAAACCAATCTGGCAGTTCCTTAAAAGGTTAAACATAGAGATACTACACAATTCAGCAGTTCCACTCCTAGGGCTACACCCAAGAGAAATGAAAATACACTCCCACACAAACACTTGTGCACAAACAGCTGCAGCAGCATTATTGATAGTAGCCAAAGAGTGGACACAACCCAAGTTCCAATCAACTCAAGTTTGAATCAGCCCAAATGTGATAAATGGATAAACAAAATGTGGTATATCCATACAAAACAATGTTATCTGGCAATAAAATGAAGTCATAATCCTTGCTTCAACATGGATGAACCTTGAAAACATTTTGGTAAGTGAAAGAAGCCAGACACAAAAGAACACATATTGTATGATTCCATTTTTATGAAGTATTCAGAATAGGCAAATCCGTAGAGACAGAAAGTAGCTTAGTGACTGTCTGAGGCTGCAGAGGTTTGAAGGGCAGTGGGGAGTGACTGCTAATGAGTGTGGGTTTCTATTTAGGATCACGAAAATGTTCTAAAATTGATTATAGTGATGGTTGCACTACTCTGTTAATAAACAAAAAACCATTGAATTGTACACTTTCAATGGGTGATGCATATGGTGTGTGAATTAATCTCAGTAAAGCTGATATTACCAAAAAAAATCAGTGAATGTCCTCATCAAATATGCCTGTGTCAACCAAGCAGACTAGCTGGAAGGCCATCCCTGTGTGAAGACCAGAGACCTGCCGGGCTCTGTTCTTGGTGTTGAGGAGGGTGCACCAGGGACCGAGCTTCCCCAGGCAGGCAGGTGAAAGTAGAGCTCCGTTCCCAGCAAATGCTTTAAAAAAAAAAAAAAAAAAAAATTTAGTCCCTGAGAAACCTGTGAGGTTTCTGGAGAGCTGGAGATCAAATGACCTGAGCCTGAGAAATTTACTGCGTCCTGTTTTCCAAAAGCCATTTTCCCAGCATAAGTCACAGAGACAGATGGCCTGGGACTTGCTCCTGAAAATAACCACTGTCGAGGAGAGTTGACTTAGTGGGAGCTGCCAGGGCCGGGGGAGTACGACCCACAAGATTTAATAGGCTGGAAAGACCTGGCAGGCTGCAGTTCTGTCGAGCTCATTCTGTTAGGGACCCGAGGCAGAAGCTGTCGTCTTGGCTGACTTTTCTCTGTGTGTGTGTGTTTTCTCCTTTTTAAAGTAACATTTATTGGGCTAGTCATGGTGGCTCACGCCTGTAATCCCAGCCTTTTGGAAGGCTGAGATGGGAGGATCGTTGGATGCTAGAAGTTCAAGACCAACCTAGGCAGCATAGTGAGACCCCCGCCTCTACAAAAACAATAAATAAATAAAAGAATTATCCAGGCTTGGTGGCATGTACCTGTAAGTCCCAGTTACTCAGGAGGCTGAGGCAGGAGGATCACTTGAGCCCAGGAGTTTGAGGCTGCAGTAAGCTATGATCACACCACTGCACTCCAGCCTGGGCAGCAGAGTGAGACCCCATCTCTAAAAAAAATAAATAAAATAGTAACTTTTTTTTTAATCTCATCGTTACCTTTGTTACTTGAAAAAATTTGAAAACATAGAAAAATATAAAGAAAATAATTTATAATTCTGCCCTAAAGTAACTGGTATTAACATTTTTGTACAGATTGCACACATATACGTATTTAAACAACAGTCAGAATTACTTTTAATACAGTTTTATGTCACGCTTTTTTTATATACTATTTCCCATATCACTAAATATTTTAACAAACAGGGCTTATAATGTCTGTATGATATTAGCATTGTGTTGATGTACCTTAATTTACATAATTAGACATTTACTTTTTAACATTAAGGATGTTTTTCCTTTTTAAAATTTTTTCTACATTTTTACTTTTTACTATTACATATGATGTGGTGATGAATATCCTTTTAAAAAGTAAATCTTTTGAAAGTAAATATTTTAAAAACTCACTATAATTTTTTGGGTAAATTCATAGAAGTGGAGTTGCTCAGTTAAAAAGTTTTCAAGTTTTTAAAATCGGTTTATACCAAATTAAACTACTAACATTAATACATAAAATCTTATTTGTATTTAAAACCAACATCTCTTTTAGCCCCTATTAGGTGCCAGATATTTTGACATTTATTATTTCATTTTCTCCTGCAGTTTTTAAAAAACGATCTCTAAAAGTATAAAAAGAACTTGGCATGTACCTGTAATCCCAGCTGCTTGGGAGGCTGAGGCAAGAGGATCACTTGAGCTTGGGAATTCAAGGCTACAGTGAGCTATGATTAGGTCTGTGAATAGCCACCACAGGGCAATATAGTGAGACCCCGTCTCTAAAATAAATTTTATAAATAAATAAATAAAAATAAAAAGAAGTATGTATGCCCATTGCAGAAAATTTTGAAGGTATAAAAGCATATTCAAATTTTTTAATTGTCCATAACAGTGATAATGTTTTTTTAATCTTTTTTCCTACACATTTATACAAATTCATTTATTCCGTAGACATTTATGAGTAGCTACTATGTGGGAAGAATCTGACTTTCCATTGTAACTCAAGTCATTTATAGCATGTATATTTTCCATAGTATCCTTGAATCCTCAGAACAACCTCTCGAGGTGTAGACTACTGTTACTCCTAACATGTAGAGCGTCGGACCATAAAAGAACCTTAGCGAGTATCGGTCCAACAGGGACAGGACTTGCCCGTGGGCTTGCAGCACTTAGCTGACCTGCACCCAGATCACACCTGTCCCCTGTTCCAGTGCCACAGACTGTTGCCTCTGATGTGAACTGAACCTGTACTTCCCTAAAACGGAGTAGCCATACAAGTAATTGCCCAAATCAAGACATTTTTACAGTAAACAGGGGCACTATGATGAATCAATGCAGGATAACAGATGTAAATTGGGGTTGTCACGGACAAACCAGAATATATGGTCACTCTAGATGTTCAGATTTCCAGCTTTTTAAAATGCTTTGCAGGAGTGGATTCCAATCCATTTCAAATAACTAAGGGAACGAGGTCTGTAACCCTTTACTGAGCTGAGATTCTGAGCCAGGCCAGAACATGGTCCCTGTTTGGCAGGATAGTCTATCCAAGCAGTAGATGAGAACATAACTCACTGGAACAAAAAGCAGGGCACAAAACCACTGCATTAGAGCCCCCAGACCTTTCTACCAGAAGGACACCTCAATTTTCCTCAATGCCCTATCCTCTGCTCAGAACTGAGTATGGTTTTACTTATTCAACGAAGCGACTGGATGCCCTATGTTGGCACGTGAGAAGAGAAGGAATGAATTTGGTTTTTAGGTGGAGGGACTAAAGTGTTTCTAGAAAGAAGACTGAGAAGATGAAACACAGCTAGCCTTCATAGGAAAGATGAATCCATCAGGGCAGTGTGCCACTGAGATGAGGTACCTGTGCAGGTCTGAGGATTTGGGGATTTTGCTTTGTTTTCTTTCTAAGTGTCATTATGGAGTAATGGCTGTGTACTGGGCTAAGCATTGTAAATACAGGCTTCTAAATTATAGGCCTGCCAGTTAAAAGGTTATTAGGAAGCTCTTCAAATAATCCCAGGAATTGCCTGGGAAGAAAGTGCCTTCCCTGCAGCCCACAGCTAGTGCTCATGTTTTGCAGTCGGGGACTCGCACTTTCCTGTTGTATAAGCGTAAACACACCATGAAATTCCCTACCATAACCTAGATGGGATCTTAACATAGATCAGGAGGATTCTTGGGCATTTAGGTGGATTTCTCAGGACTGCTGAGCTAAGTATAAAAAACATGCCTGTTGTTAATTGTCTTTCTTTCTTTGACAGAGTAATAAACTTGTCCATCAGCTAACCCTTCACACTTCTAGTCTCATGGCATAGTCCAAAGACACAGGAAGACTCTAGAATGCCAGAACTGGCTTGCTCTAGTTATAGGTTAGATTTCAAATGCAATGGAAAGCTACCATCAATTCACACAAAGGTATAAGTAACTGAAATTATTCTTTTTGCAGATCTCGGGATTCCCTTGTCCTGTGTCCTGTGTTCTCTTTATATATTATGGCTGTCTCCCTGACACTTTTCTTGTCTTTTGACATCATCAATTAACACATATTGGTAAGAGTATCATTGGCAGGCTTGTAGGTCTGTCATTGTTTCTCCCCTAAAACTACCATATTCTCTCTGTGGCAGAGGGAGCCAATACCGGTTGAGCCTTTACCATGGGCGAGCAAGACTACTGGCCTTCTTTTGAATATAATACCATCATTCTCTCAGCAACTCTTTGCAGTGGGTGTTATCACTCCATTTTTCAAAGGAGAATACTGAGACTAAGAGAAGTGATATGACTTATCCAAGGTCATAGAGCCAGCAGTGGAAGTAGGCTTTGATCCCTGGCTGCCTAATAGGAAGTTCATGGTCTTTCCACTTTAGCTGTGTTTCCCTGATGAACAGGCCTCTCCCTTTCCCTACACCTAGTGGAAAATCCAAACCGGGGCTGATAAATTTCATTCTCACCAGTCAGTGGAAACTGCAGTTATGGGTTCTCCTCTGGGTCTTATAACCACAGACAAATTATTTTACTTCTCTAAGCCTCTATTTCTCCGCCTGGATAACGGGGATGAATTTTCCTACCGATAGTGTTGTTGTGAGGAAAAGTTCCTGTAAAGCACCTGGCCCAGTTCCTGGCCACCATACAGACGTCTGCACTCCCTCGCTTTGTTTCCTTCCTTCTCCATCCTCATCTACTCTAAGCCGGAGCTGTGCTCACCGGGACCTCCTCTCTAGGAACTTGGAGGTTCCCCTCCATCCTTCACTGGCCCCCTTGGTTGTTGGGGTGGGGTGTGAGGAGGTTCACTCCAATCATCCCATCTCAGTTTACCACAGACACAGTAGAAGCATCTGCAAAACCAGGTCCCTTTCAGCTGATAACCAGGATACATGGGAAGGCACACCTAGACCCCAGGCCCGTGGAATCAGGCATCCTTATTTGCCTATACGAACATGCATCTGGGCCCCACCCGAAAGGCAAGCCCAGGTCATTTGGATTGTCAACTTCCTGGCTGAGCTGAGCCAATTAGAGAGGAGATCTAGGTGACCGAGCAGATGCCTCAAGTTTAAAGAGCAGGTTCTTGTAAAGCACAGCCCTGGTCTTGTCACTTTCCGGCTTTTAAAAACTTGCACAGCTCCCCGGTTAAGGTCTGATGTCCTTTTCCTAGTGCTTGGGACCTGAACCCACTGTTCATTTCTCACTGCTGTCCCCTTTCTCACCACTCTCTTGACATAGACCTTTTGTGCCATAATCAAGGTATCTCCTGCCTGTCTGCCTGCCTTCCAGGAGGGTAAGGGGGCAGGTGAGAGGACAGATGGCTTGAGACCAGGCGAAAGACGTGGGCCTGAGCCTGGGTATTCCTCCCTCCACCACAGATGCTCCCGCCCCCATCTGTTCCCATTGAAACTCTGCGTGGGGCCGTGAAGCCTTTCCCAGTTCCTGCAGTGGAATGAGCCCCCCAGCACCTTGCCCTGGGCTGTCATTCTGACAAGTCTCACCCCTGCCTTGCTAGAGCTCCTTGTGCACTCGCCCTCCCCCCCCACCAGCTCCTTTGCGGCTGCGGCTGCGCTTCTCACAGTGGTCTCTCCCTCACCTTCTGGCCTAATCGGTGGGTGCTCAGGAAATGTTTGTGAAACGAGACAGTGTTCGCCATACTTTTGTGATCATATACTGCTTTTATAAAAAAGGAAAGATAAAGCTAGTGCCCCTTCACTTTCTATGTACATACTTACGCACAGCAACATCTAACGTTTATTAGGTGTTTATTGGCTGCCACACGCTGTTCTCAACATGTTACTTATTTTAACTTCTTTATTCTTCAGAGCAACCCAAAAAAAGAGTAGGACCTCTTTCTACCTCCACTATAAAGATAAAGAAATTGAGGTACAAAGGGTGAAGTAATTTGCCCAAGCTCAGCGAGCTAGCAGGTAGTAGAACTGGGTTCCAACTGCAGGCAGTCTGGCTGCAGAGCCCATATTCTCAGTCCAACCCTCCCCTGCTCCTGCACATGCTGAATTGGTACATTTTCATACATGTATATCAAGCACTCATGTATTATGTACATGTAAAAACATATACTAAATAGAAATTTGAAAAGGGTGAGTTAAAAAAAATAAATATTTTCTAATATTGTCTTGCATCCTGGGAAATCATTCTGTGTACCCACCCTACCTTGGAGACCACTTAAATTAAAAATTGCCAATGAATAAGAGAAAGGGAATTAACATATTTCCAATAATATCTGTACCTCACAGGAACTTCATGCACTTACTAAGGGCCTGGCACCCTGTGCAGAGCTTCATGTGTTAGTTATGAATGTTCAGAGCAACCCTGAGGCCCGAGGGGAGTCGGGGTGATTGGATGGAAGGAAGAAGAGGCAGGCACCAGGCCTGGGAGAGCGGGGCCTGTTCTCACCCCAGGGTCTCTGAAGTTTGTGATGGAACAATTTACTTAGCTCTGGAACTATTTATTTCATGAAGCTTGACAGATTTACTCAGGAAGAGGCTGTAACAAGCACCCTGGAACAACATATCATGTTTCTTAATTTTTGTCTGAAATTCTAACAGTTCAGCATGGCATGGGACTGGTTATCTCAAGCTCATCAGAAGCTCTGATTAGAGATTATACAATGTCTCTGGTTAATAAAAGATGAGGAAATGAACGTGTACTTGTTTAATAAATGTGGCCTGGTAGAAAAAAATCTTTCCAAAACTGGGATGGCAGGGGAAGGGCAGTCATGAATGGGGTTCTTGGTAGGGTGGTATGGTCAACTTTAAGAAACGTTTGGAAAGCACTGACCACAGGCTCCTACTTGCTCATATTGTGTGCTCACATATAGTGTCTATAGTTGTCACAGCAACTATGTAAAAGGCAGAGAGTGGGGGCAGTCAACTTACAGATGAAGAACTGGAAATAATTTTCCTAAAATCATGCAACTAATAATAGGAGGCTATGCTGCGATGCAAACCCCAATTCTGTTGAACTCCAAAGCTCACTCCAAGAATGCACTGTGCCCCAAGAATATATACTTTCATGTGGGCGACAGATACAGGTAACTGCAAATATAGCAGGGCAAATGTGATATCTGAACTGAAGACGAGATTAATTCAGAGAAAGGAATGTCCAAGCCTCTAGCATTGAGTGCTCAATGGTGTCGGGGAAGGCTCTCACGGTGAATTGGGAATACTGGTTTGGAGGGGTGTAAGGTGAATCATACTGCAGATTTTCAGGTAAAAAAAACCAAAACACAGAGGGAGAAGCCATCCAGAGGTTGTACCTTGGTCACTGATCCTGGCTGCCTCAGTTTTTTTCTTACTGGAGCAAGAGTGAGACCCCGTCTCTACTAAAAATAGGAAAATTATCCAGGTGTGGTGGCACACACCTATAATCCCAGCTACTCCAGAGGCTGAGGCAAGAGAATTGCTTGAGCCCAGGAGTTTGTGGTTGCTGTGAGCTAGCCTGATGCCACAGCACTCTAGCCCAGGCAACAGAGTGAGACCTCAGTCTCAAAAAAAAAATCAACCTATCAAAAGGCACACACAGCAAGTCTATAACATACGGTTAGGCTCAGGGGTTGACTTTAAGAGTCATGGAATCTGTAAAATCCTGCAGGATTTGGTGACTGTGAACTGAGTGGGCTGTTCTTGTGTGGACAGACCACAAAAAGGTTCCTTCCCCCTGCCCCAACAATCAGCAGCTCTCTGTGCCACCTGCCCCTCGGAGTCCTGCCAGATCTTAAGATGGCATGTCTAGGCTGCATTATGTATCCTAAGGTTCAGTCTCTTTGAAAAGCTGGATGGATATGATTATGTTATAAACCTCCTATCAATCAAGGTGGGAGAAAATAAGCAGCCCTTGCTGTCAGTGAATGCGTTGTCTTGTACTGTATACTTTGATATGTCTGTGCTTATGTTCCCTGTCTCGTAGACGATGTACTGCACATGTTGAAAGGTCAGCCGCAGATAAGACTGCAAATTGTCTGAGCTCACAGTTCTTGTCCAAGGCCATCACCTCCTCCTTCTGAAGAGTTGGGAGTTTGCTCATAGAACTGTAGAAAGCTGGTATTTTAGAACCATGACGTGATAGAAACTTGCAGTGAGACTGACTTTCAGCATCTTGGAACTCACAGAATGTTAGTGTCTTAGAACTATAGAATGTTCTCATCTTCAAATGTTAGAACTTAAGGATCCTAGTATGTTAGAACCCTGGAATCAATTATTCAGCAAATACTTCTTTAGTGCCTACTATGTGCCAGGCACTATGCTAGATTCTGGGGATAAAAACATGAACAAAACTTCTAAGATTCTTGCTTTCAAGGAGTTTGTCGAGAATGTCAGAATTTAAGAATCCTAAAATGTGAGATCCTTAGACAATGAAAACATTGATGTGTTGAAATCCTAGCAATGCCAGGGGTGGAAGGAAGCCTTGGATCATTCTCTCCAGCTCTCTCCACCGTTTATGAGACCTAGACCTAGAGCCTGTTCCAGGCATGTGAAATTAAAATCTCACTCATGAGAACATCATCTCAGTTGGGCGACATCACAGAACGGCCAGCCCGTAGGGGCTCAGTGGTCACCCAATCCTGGCTGCTTATTTGACCAGAGAGGCCACTGAGGCTCAGAGAGGGCCAGCTGTTTGACAGTTAACACGGCCCCATCAGGACCAGACCCCAGGATTTCAGGCATCCCTCAAAGAACAGGCAGAACGGGGAAGGCTTCAGGCGTGTGTCCGAGGGGCCCTCTCGGCCAGCCGTGCAGGCTTCCGCACCGAGGCCCGGCTCTTCAGAAGGAGTTCGCACCAACTTTGCCTGCGGAGGCATCGGCCCCGCCCCTGGCCACGTGTGCAGTAGATCGCCCAGTGTTGGGAACCCCCCTCCCCTGTTGATGCGTGTTTTATTTTGCTCCCTCCCCCTCCCCGTGTGCCTCAAAATCAATTTTCATTATTTTTTTCTGTCTGTGTTTGTCTTTGTGGTTCGCAGGTGCTCCCTTGCATTGTTCATCCGCTTCATCAACCCCTATTGAGCAGTCCCCCTCCCCGCCCCCCTCCCCTCCGGCCAATGAGAGCCAGAGGCGGTTGCTAGGCAACGGTGTGGCCCAGCCAACCCCGGACTCAGACTCTGAGGAAGAGTTTGTCCCTAATTCATTCTTAGTTAAAAGTGGCTCCGCCAGCCTGGGGGTCGCGGCGAATGGTAAGTCCCTCTCTCTTCCTACTTTTGCGGGTTTGTTTTTTTATTTCCTTTCGTTGGTGATGCCTGCTCGGGCCTCTTGCAGGGGCGGAGGGGCCTGGGGCGCGGTGGGCTCGCTGGGTAGTCGGGGGGCGGCGCCGCTGGGGTGTCGGGGGTTGGGGAGCTGCTGCTGCTGTCCCCACCCCCGGGACAGACATGCACGGAGGCACACAGACACCACCGCGAGACAGAAACATCAGGTAGCGAGGAGACAGGTAAAGGTACAAAGATTGACACAGAAAGAAAAAAAAAAAAGCAAAGACTTGGACAGAACTGACTGGACTACTTTGTGCCGGGGACTGTGCCAGACACAGTCACTTGTTCCTTCTTTGTCTCCTCACAACCCTGCCTAGGAGACCCGGTATCACACTGTCCCCATTCACATCGAGAAAACTGAGAGAAAGGGAATTTTACCTGAAGCCCAGCCCTGGTGTTGAAAGCTCTGACTCTCACACAGCCTGCGGACAGAGGGCCCTGAAGTCCCGGGCAGCCGCAGGGCTGAGAGGTGGCTGCACAGAGAGCCACTGGGTGTGAGCACGCACCTGCCCATGACGAGCTCTCTTTTTCTAAGCTCTGCCCTGGCTTTCTTAAGGAGGAGGTGTGGGGGTGTGGAGGAAGAGCTCCATGGTGACCAGGTTTTAGCCCCTGATCAGGTGCTGTTAGACCTGGGCCAAGGTCCTGCCCTCTCTGTGTCCAGCAGAGGCCAATCCACTTCTTCACAATGAATCCCTGCTAGGGATTCAAACCTCTAAGAGGTGAGAGATGGTGTACATTAGGTAACCTGGAGTCACCCTAATGTTCCCAAGATTTCCTGATGCAAGGAGAAGAGGAAAGGAAATGACACAGTTTTCCCACAGATAACACTGTAGGTAGGTTGTGTGTTGATTTGGAAAACATTTATTTCTAAGTGGCTGAGTGGTACTAAAGTCCAGGCCAGATTCTGAAAAAGGAGGCAGAGATTCAAAGAGGTATAAGGTAGAGTCTTTGGACTCAGACAGCTGAGTCTTTGGGCTTTGGAATCAGACAGCTTTGAATTAAGTAAGAACTTTATTGCATTGGGACTTTGGACAAGTCACATTGCCTCTCCAAGCTTGTTGCAAGTGTAAAGTGGGCAATACAGTACCCACCTCATGACGAGTGCCCATCACAGTGCCTGGGACAGAGGAGTTTAGTAAATATTAGTCATCGCCCTAGTCACCTCCATCTCCCTCCAGAGGATTTACAGAGAGCCTGTGCGCGAAAGATCCCAGCACATCACCTGACACTTAGGAATGCTCCAAGAACTGTCAGATGCCTTCTTTCCTCTTGGGAGTAGATCATTACAGGCCAAGGTGGTAAGGGCGGTAGGAACCTAGTGTGTTGAGTGACCGAGGAGGGAGCTTCTCCTCTGCATTAGGAAATGCCTCCTGGAGGAGGTGCTCCCTGGGTCTGAAGGAATAGGTAGGGTGTGCCAGGCAGAGATTATTA
>RJWJ010029600.1:0-20503 GCA_004363605.1 Indri indri | reverse complement strand
AGCCCTGAGACACCCCACCGAGGGTCTCATCTGCCCCCATCACACCTGTATTCCCTCCCCTCCAGCCCCCTCCAGCAGCCACACCTGTGATCTTGTCCCGAACCAACTTGCAGGACTCGATGTCGCCAATGCTGCCGAAGAGACTCTTGAACTCATCCTGGGTCATGTTCTGGGGCAGGTAGTTGACGATGAGGTTGGTCTTGCTGTCGTCAGTGGCTCCATTTGTACCAAGGAGTGGCCCGTTGGGCAGGGCCGGGCCGGCCGGGCCCCCCCCCACCTGAGACTCCATGGCCCCCAGTATCTGCTGGAGACAACAGGTCGCACCCGCTCACCGCCCAGTCCCCACGCCAGGGACCTGTGGGAATGAGGAGTGGCTCGGTGGTGACAGATTAGCCACGTCTACTATGGGCTTTGTCACGGGGAGTGGGGAGCAGAGGAGGGGACACCTTATTATTGTAAAAATCCCTTCCGTTTACCAGAAAAAGCACTGGGGGAAAAAAAGCACCTGATGTGATTTTAACATGAGAAATTCCATCTACAAATACCATATACACAAAGGTCTAAAATCAATCTTTGCATTTTCAGAATAATAAAAATCAATGCTTTTGTCTTCAGAAGAAGAAATCTAACACTTTCAGTAGCTTTGAAGTCCCCATATAACCTTCCCTAATCTTATTTCCCTCCTCCTACCAAACATAATTCCTGTCTCAAATGTGTTAATATTTCTTTTGCTTCATACATAATTTTCCTAGTAGGTAGTTTTCCCATTGAGCTATTTTGTTTTATTTTTTTTAACATAAAACACCTGCATATAATGACAATTTTATTTTCTCCTGTTATTTATTTTTCTTGTCTTATTGCAGGGGCTACAATGTGATGGTGGCTTCCTCATTCTTGATGGTAAAGGACATGATTTAAACATTTCACAGCTAAACATTATCTTTACTGTGGGTTTTTCTAGATGGCCTTTATCAGGTTAAGAACATTTTCTTTTATTCCTAGTATCCTAACAAGATTTTTTTTTTAAAAAAAGAAGAACGGATGTTGAATTTTATTAAAAATTTTCTACATCTACAGATATGATTTCTTAGCTTTAATATATTAATGTCATGAATTATATTAATTGCTTTTCCAACATTACATCAACTTTCCTGGGATAAACCAAACTTGGTCATGCATACATGTAGTTTCATTTATGTACATTGCTTGATTTAATTTGTTGAGTTTTTTGGTGGTTCTTTGTTTAGTATTTTTAATGTCTATGTTCAGGAAGATATGCTGTTTTTTATTTAATTCACATAAAGACTGTAAAAGGTAAAAGTTAATTTTGCTATGATGGATGAAGAATCTGAGGCTCAGAGATGTTAAAGAACTTGCTAAAGTCACATAGCATCATCAGTTGTGGTGCTGGAACCCAAATGCAGCCATCTCCAGATCTATGATTTTCTGACTATGACAGTCAACCAGGCTGCTACCAGCTCTGACACTCACTACGTGTTCTTGGATATGCCCCTTGGGACCTCTGTTTCACTTTGCTGCAAACACAAAACAACTGGTAATGGCTATCTGCAGGGCTACGTAGAGGAGAATTTTAAGGCCGCATCTGGGCTTAGCTGGAAACAGTGCTGGGATTGATAGGCATTGCCTGTCATGGGCTCAGGAAGGTCAAGTAGCCAGCATTTCCTTACATCTTCTATAGCATGGTTGGCAAACAGGCTGACCTCACTCAAAAACCCAAATTGATTGGTAGAGTCTTCCTGGAGGGGTGAATTAAGAAGGATGCAGAAGCCACATCTAGTTTCAGGAAGAAAGACCACTGTGATTGATTAGCCATGTGTGCTGGGGCCACAGAATTAGACACAACCAGCAGCTACCCACCATCTTGCCCATCCCTGACTCAAGATCCAACAGCACCATTGTTCCCAAATATTGGGCACTAGAGTGTGCCAGCCAGGGTGTAAAGTACTCTATGTGCAAATTTTCTTTTCTCATTCACAACCTTTTTTTAAAAAAGGATTTTCCCTCCCCCACCCCACCCCCACTTAATACATGAGGAAACTTGAGGTTAAGAGATATTTTAAAAATTGCCAAAGACCATGCAGCATATAAATGGTGGAACAGGGGTTTGCACATGAGTTTTTCTGTATTTCCTACAGTCTGTATTTCCTACTTCCACTGCCAACCAAGACTGGTGCCAGCTATAATATTTCCCGGCTGTGTGTCCTCAGATAGATCACTTAATGCTTCTGGGCCTCTGCTCCACCTTGCTGTAAACTCCAACTTAACAGGCACAGTGGCTGGGGGAAGGATCTATAAACTACAAGTGGGTGTCGCTGGAAAGCACTCTGGGATCAGTTAGCCATGTCTGCCACAGGCACAAGCACAAAAAGTTGAAGCAGACTCCTTGCGTCCACCACCCCTGCCTCATAATACTGCTATTAATAATCATTCCATGACATTGAGAATCTATCGTGTGCCAGGCACTGTGACAAGCACTTCAAGGCATCATTTCACTTATTCTCCCAGCAATCTTGAAAAACAGAGAACACACTCTCCATTTTGCAGGTGAGGAAACTGACCTCAGAGACGTTGGGTGACATGAATGGGAAACTTGATTTCAAACCTGGACCTGTTTGACTACAGAGCCATTTTCATCACTATGGCCGAGGCGCTGGGGTGGCTCTGCCCCTTATAGCCGTGTGTCCTCGGGAGTGATCTTTGCTGTTCCTTGGGTCTATGTTTCCTTCCCACTTACTCTTATAAAAAGAATGGCAGGGACGGTCATCTCTCCTACATCTCCAATCAGCTAAGAGTGGCTCCCTGGGGGGCCACCTGGTGGAGTACTCTGAAGTCACATCAAGAGGCTCCTGAGGAACATGCACTGGGTTGATTAGCAATGCCTGCCACAGGCGCCTGCAGTGAAGCAGCAACACGCATGCCACAGATCTGCATTCTGGTCTCCTGACACAATACTTTACTAATAGCACAGTCACGTATGGAGGGCTATGAGTTTGCAGTGTCCCAGACAAAATTCCTTATGGGAAACTTCCAGGTGAGTCTCCTGATGTTGAACATTATAAGAATCTTTTCTCCACCAAACGCATGAGGAAACAGAGTTTCAATGAAGGACCTGCACGAAGTTCAATAGGGTCTTGCACGAGGTTGATACGAATGGTGGATGGAGAATTCAAACCCAGGATTTGGACTCTGGTGCCCACTCTCCTAACCCAAGGGCCAATAATATGAAAAAACAGTAACAGAAAAGCAAAGCTATACCTACTCTATGCCGTGCTCTGGGCATCACAACATTGAAACTGACTGCCGGTTGAGTCTATTCATTCAACTCAACAAATATTTACCGAGAGCTACCACACACCAGCAGCTGACACCGCCCTCCTCACTGCTGTCCTCTGATAGTCATGTCACCTCTTGGGCCTCTGTCCCTCTAACGAAGGTATGGCGCAGAGGTCTCCCATGTACGGAGATGGATTCTGAATTCCCATCCAGGCTTAGCGACATAGGCTTCTGTGATGAGT
The DNA here is from genome assembly GCA_004363605.1 of Indri indri. Taxonomy (NCBI): domain Eukaryota; kingdom Metazoa; phylum Chordata; class Mammalia; order Primates; family Indriidae; genus Indri; species Indri indri. The sequence continues at coordinate 16,967 of RJWJ010029600.1, read as the reverse complement.
TGATACTATTTGCTATGGGAGCCCAAATAATCAACCAGTAGTACACAAGTCCCTGCTCCCCGACATGCTAGAGCCCAGTTTTTGAACCCTCACTGAGCATGTGCAAAAGTTTTCCTTGACTTCCCACAACCACACTGAAGGTGGAGAAGGTGTGCTCCATTTCTCAGATGGAGAAACTGAGGGTCAGTCAGAGGCACTTGCCTAAGGTGACAGGAGGAGGTGGAAGGGATGGAGTCAGCATTTGACCCCTGATCTGATGTCCCCAGAATCCACAGTTACCAACTGCCCCTCCCCCAATGCTGTCCCCAACCTGGATAGAGTTAAGAGGTGACTGGGTGGGTCAGAGCCAGGTTCCTGAGGCCGGGCCAACTAATCTCGCCACCACCCCGTCTGCCTCCCATCTGTGCTGAAGCTTAGCGGGACCAGTGTCGCCTTTCCTCTGAGCCGGCTGAGCTGATAATGGGATCAGATTGGAGAAGGCCACACCCGCCCTGCAGTGAGTGCGTGGCCTGGGATGGTGGCAACATGGGCACCAAAGGGACCTCTAGGGCTGGCCCCAGACAGAGATCGGGGGTGGTAACATCAGAGGGCAGGGAGGAGGGCAGGGATCTTCCTTCCCATTCTCTGGTCCTTTGGGGTCACTCTGAGCCTCCCCTCTTTCGGTTCCCCTCTCCCTCTCTCGCCTTCTGTTTCTCTCTCCTCCACTGTTCCTCCTCACCGAACCCTCCCAGCACTGTCTCGCCAACTCTTTTCCACCATTGCACACGCATCTGACACACGGATTTTGCAGTGAGCACACCTGGGGCCACTTGCTTCCTCAACCCTCCCATGTCTGACCTCCTTGGCTCCCAGCGGCACCCCCTGGCCCCAGTCACAGTGACAGATGCCTGGATCCCAGCGACAATAGGGCATTGAGTGGCTATGCATGGTAAGGCTAGGCCACCACGTGGTGCTGACTGGGCCTCATACTTCTGGGACATTCTTCCTCCACGCAGTGCCCTGACCGTCTCCATCAATTCCCTCACTTCCTCCCAGACTGTCCCCATGCTAGGTCTCTGCTTGAGTGCCCCCACCATTGGAGAACCCAGGCCCCCAAGGGCCGCAGGGCCCTTATGTGACCTCTGGCCACACCCTCTTCCCCTTTGTGCATTAGTTCCCTTTTTCAAATGGGAGGGGGGACTCATCAGGGGACGCCTAGGAGATGCTGGACTGTCGTGGGAGGTCAGAGGGTCCTCAGGAGGCTACTTCCAGTTCCCAGACCTGGGTCAACAGCATGAGGCTCAGAGAGGGGAAGGAGCCAGCCTGAGGTCACACAGCAGGTGAGCCTGGCCTAGCCTCTGGGGCCTCATTGCTCAGAGCCAGGTGGGCGGGTCCCAGGGTCCAGGAGGGGAATGGGAGCCGAGCATGCCCCCACCCACTGTGCTGGCCACGACCCAAAAAAGAGGCCCGGGGAGAGACACAGTGTACAGAGACACACACGCAGAGACCGAGAGATAGGAAGAGCGGAAGACGGAGGCCCAGGCGCCGGGACCAGACAAAGGACGCGCGGCGGCGCGGGGAGCGGAGTCGCGCGGCAGGGGCGGGGGTGGAGCAGGGGTGGGGCTATAACTGGCCAGCCCCGCCCCCGGGATACGCCCGGGCTGCCGAGTGGAAATCCGAGGGCTCGGGCGAGGCCGGGCCCCCGGGGCCCTAGGGGGCGGGGCCTAGATGGGCGTGCCCGGGCGTGGCTAGACAGGGCGTGGCCGGGCGGGAGGGGCTGCGCGCTCGGGAGCTGACCAGCTCCGTGGCTGCTGAAAGCTTCGAGAGCCGGGCGAGTGGCGCGGGCTGGCGGGCGCGCTCAAGGTCACCCCGCGGCCCAGAGCACTGGCGGGGTGGGGCGCCTGGACCTGGCCTACGGGGACTGCCTCAGCCCCCTACCCCATCTCCCGAGGGGGCGGGGGCCCAGGAGCCGAGAAGTCTCCCCACCCCCCCGCGGGCGCTCCTCTCCCCTCCCCCTCCCCGCAGCCCGAGGCGCCCGCGCGAGGCTACGGCCCGCGAAGAAGCGCTGAGAAACAAAGGGACGCGGCAGCGGCGGCGGCGGGCCCGCGGGGCCTCCGGGCGCGCCCCCTCCTCTCCCCTCCCCGCTTGCCGCAAGGTCGACGGGCTCGAGGACGAGACGCCCGCCTTCCGGGCGCGGCCGAGGCCCGGGGCGCGCGATCCGACGCCACCCGCTTCCCCAGGGCACTCGGGGACGCCTTGCCGCCTTGGCCTGGCCCAGCACCAGTGATCGGGGCCCTGCGTTTGCCTGGGCGGCCTGCCGGGTCTGGGCCTGGATGAAGGAAGCATCCTCCGCCGCCGCGGCCCCTCCCCCATTAGGCCCGTTGGAGAGGGGGCACTCCCGCCTCCAGGGCGGCGTGGGACGCCCCCCGAATCGCAGCCCGACTCCCCAAATACTTTCAGGCTAGGCTCTAAGCTCCCTCAGCGCTCTGGGCGCGGCCCTGCCCACTCTCAGGCCCCGAGGCTCGGTCCTACCCCCCCACCTGGGCCTAGCTAGGCCTGGTCCTACCCCCCCCATCTCCGCGGAGCCTGGGCCCAACCCCTCGCCGCCCCGGTTCCCTCTCGGCGACAGGGGAATACCTACAGTGACCATTCTTGTGTGCCCGGCGGGCGCGGTCCGTGTTGAGGGCGGCTCCGGGGGTCGTGCACTCCTAGGGGGGCGCCCGATGCTCACGCCGGGGTCCCGCCCGAGCGGCCTCTGGTGCGGCCGCTGCAGATGTGGCGATGAAGGTGGCGGCTCCCTCGAGGGCCAGGGACGGGCCCGAGCCCGGGGATGCGCGCGCGGATGACCGGGCCCCGGGGTGGCCTGCGGGCAGCAGGGGATGGAAAGAGGGAGCGGGCGCGGGGTTGAGGACGCCCCCTGCGCGGCCCCGCGGGGCCCGGGGAGGTTGCGCTTCCCGACAGAGATCGCGGCGCTCTGCCTTTCGCCGCCGCCCCTCGATTAGGCCTGTCCGGTCTTGGGTGCTCAAGTCCTCTCCCCTCGCCCACCCTCCCTCCCTCCCTCCGGCCCGCGCTGCGCGCTCCGCGCTCTGGGCCGCGCCGCCGCCGCCCCCAGCCCTTTATAGCAGCAGCTGCCAGCGCCGGCGTCGCTTATTGGCTGCGGCGACCGAGCCCCGCCTCCTCACGGCGCCCGACGGCGCGGCAGGTGGAAGCGAGCGCGCGCTGGCCGGGACTCCGCACCCCAAAAAGCGCATCCCTGGAGCTCGGGTACCCAGATTTGGGCCTGCCTTCTCTCGCAGCCACTGCTTCCTGCCTTGGCAGCCCTTGGGCGGGCTTTCTGCCCGGGTGACAGAGCGGGTTCCCGTCCGCGGTCCAGCACCTAGAGCTGGAGGAGCAAAGAGAGAGAGAGAAGGTATCGGTGGCCCGAATGTGCGACCTTCCGGAGGCGCTGTCCACCGAGGGGACTGGAAGGGACGAGGAACCAAGATTTCAGTAGGCAGAGGCCTGGGTCCCCAGATTTGGAGGCACCAGGTGTAGCCCCCTTCAAGGCCACGTTGGGAGGGTGGGGGTGGCTAGGGTGGCCCTAGTCTGCCTGCGGAAGGAAGCTGGGACCCTGTGCATTTTGAGTGAGCTGGGTACCTCCGGGGTTCAAAAGGCCGGGACTGCCCCCAGTCCAGGGGAACTCCGCACTGCTCCGAAGTGGGTGAAGAGGTTTGGGGACCAGTGTTTCAGACAATCCTCGCTGGAGACCTGAAGCTTGGGAGAACCACAGATCCTTCTCCAACCCCATAAAACTAGGGTGGGCGGATCTGACTCGTAAATGTCCTGGCTTTCTGGGCTCGTGATTGGTCCTCCTGACTGTGGAGTCATGCTCCCTCTCTGCGAGGGGGGCCCTGGCCTCTCTCTAAGGCGTTGGGGGTGGCGCAGCCTCCTTTAGTGCGCGGGCGCGCGTGTATGTTTACGTCGGGGCCGCAGAGAGTCGCGGGAACAAGCATTCACTGGAGCAGGGGCGTCTCCGAGTCAGGCTTCAGCACCCCAGAAAGCAGTCCGACGGCCGGGTCCATGGTGCTGCCGGCCGGGTACGCTGGACCCCCTGCCGCAGCCCCCACCCTATCCTCGTTCCCGCACGCCCCTTTAGGCTCCAGACTGTCAGACAGTGCCATCAGCAGAAGAACCTAATTTGTCCAATCAGGGACGGCCCTTGAGAGAACCAATTGCCGGAAGATGCCCTAGAGATTGAGCCAATGACAGCGTGCGCACCAGAGTGTGCTGCCCACGCTGATGGAGAGGGCAGGCCAATCACAGTGGCCCGCACAATCGGGGCGGTGGCAGTGCAGGTCCCCGGGTGGCCCCTCTTGGGCTTGCCGGGGCCGCCTGGCTGCAGACGCTGGGGACCCCGAGCGATGGTCTGTCCCCCACCTCGTGTTCCTCCCGGTTCCAGTCCTGGCGGACACCATGCCGGGAGGGGGCTACTGCCGGGCGCGCAGACCCCGCGGCGGTTCCCTTGGAAACTGCCGGCTCCGGCTGTGCGGGGCGAGCGGAGGGGACTGGCCTCCAGGGGAAAGCAACTCGCGGAGGGGGGGCGGCCCCAGCGGCCGGCCTCGCTCATCCTTGCCGATTCTTCCGTCCCCAGCGGAGGCAGCCCCCAGCCCGGAGCGGAAACTGAGGCACAGCTGCGGCCCCGCCCCACCCCCGCGAGCTGGTGAGGAGCCGGCGGGGCCAATCTGCGCGTGGCGCCACAGGGCTCCCCCGGGCACGTGCCCGAGCTCGCGGCTGCGGTCCCCGGGGTCACGTGGCTGCGGCTACCGGAGCCTACGCGGCTCGCGCGCCATCTGGCGGCCGCGCTCACTCCCCGCCCCTCTCCCTAGTGGCCCGCCAGAGGAGGCGGCCTCAGCATCCCCCTCCGGGAAATGGGGCCAGGGCAGGCGCTGCCAACTCCCCTCCCCCCACGGCTTCTTGTTCTGGGAACACGCCGAGCTGGTTCCACCTCGGGGCTGTGGCACTGGCTGTTCCTTTGGCCTGAGGTTTGCCTCCCCCAGCTTTCTTTGGGACGTATCTTTGTCATTCTGGTCTGTGCGCAAATGCCGCCTCCCCAGAGAGGCCCTCCCTGACCACCGACCTAAACAGCATCCCCGCAAACCAACACATCACTATTTTCGGCACGGCGCTTGTCACCAGCTGCAGAAGTCTCATTTAGGAGTTTACTGAACATCTCCCCAGCTCATCCTGGAGCTCTCTGAGGGTGGGGGATGAATGTTCCTCAAGGGATGAGGAGTTAAGTCTGTACATTCAGGGATCATTTCTATAGTTGGTTACTAGAGAAGTTTCTGGGAACGTGTAGAGCACCAGGAACCAGAGGAGGCAGTGCAGTGTTAAAAAAGAAAGAAAAAAAAGAGAGAGAGAGAGAAGGAGCAGGCATCAGGATCCCGAGTCCCGAGAGATGCCCGGACGCCCCCGCCTCCCATCCCGATCCCGTGGGAGCAGGGGCTGTGCTGGGCGGCCGGGCTCAGGTGGCGAGAGGAAAGGACTCTGTAGGCAAGTAGGGACCTCCCCCTGCCCAGCCTCGCTCAGAAGGGACCTACGTTGGAGACATAGGGGCCCAGCCCCCAAATCATCCAGGCCTAGGGGAAGGGCATCTCTTTTCTCACTCTTTAATCTCGCTCTGCTCTCTTGAAACAGTTCCAGCAATGCAGCCCCAGGCGCCAGCTCCGGGATAGGGCAGGGTGGGGTACCTGCCCACGCGACCCAGCCCTGTGGTCGGGCAGGGCAGGGGTGCCTTCTTCCGGCCTGCGGTCCCGGCGGCCCCCGCGGCTGTCCGGGCTTGGGCAGGCCCGGGCGTGGTGTCCCAGCGGACGAATAAATAGGGGTGGTCAGTGGTCAGGTGGCTCAGGTGGCCTTGTGGTCTGGGTGGCTTTTGAGCGTGTGGAACTTGACGCTGTCCAGCTTCTCGAAGCGCTTCCCGCAGCGCTCGCACGTGAAGTTGTACTGCACCTCGGCCGTGTGCTTCTTCATGTGCCAGTTGAGCGACGCGCGCTGCCTGCACTGGTAGCCGCAGATCTCGCACCTGCCAGGAGCCAGCGGGCGGCACCGGGGCGGGGTCAGGGGGCGGGGCCGCCGCGGAGGAGGGGCCGCCCGCAGAAAGGGGCGGGGCCACCTGGGGTGCGAGTGCAGATGGAACTGAGGAAACGCCCGGCGCCGAGCCCCGCCCTGGAACCTGCTGGGATCCCCTCCCTTCCGGTCCCCTGGCGGGCAGCCCTTCACTCACTGCAGGGGCGTCTCGCCCGTGTGCGTGCGCCGGTGCACCTCCAGGTGGTTCTTCCTCTTGAAGGATTTGCCGCAGGTCTCGCAGGTGAATTCACGGACACCTGGGGGGCGGCGGAGACACGGGCCTGAGATCGCTGCTGCTGGGGGAGGGGGCTGCGGGGTGTCTCTGACGCGCTGCAGAGACGGAGTAGCGGCCGTCCCTCCACGTCTCCCCGGCCTCAGGGCACAGGCCGACCAAACCCCATGTCCTCCCCGTGCGAATGCCAACTACAATAATGACGGCTCGCCGCCCAGCCTGAGGCTCAAAGACGCTGTCCAGGAACGCGCCCGAGCAGAGCCAGGATTCGAACTTCCAGAGCGGGGCATAGAGGTACAAACTGCCAGACCAACATGGGTCGGAATTTGTCCCCAACATTTGATCTTTGGGCGATTTCACATAAAAATCCAAAGTTCTGGCCCCTTGAAAAACCGCTGGGCCATGCCCTGCGGCTGGGCACAGGCACCCTCTCCAATGTGTCCCCAGCCCATGTGGAAGACCCACATCTCTGCCATGGGTGGAGACAGAGGCCCAGTCCCAAGCCCACTGCCCTGCCGTGTCCAGCTGTCCTCCCTGCAGCTGCCTGGGTGTGCCCACTGGCTCTGGCCTTTGGTCCCAGGTGCTGCCTATAGTGTCACCTGTGGCATTCAGTATTTTTGTTATGTTTGCAGGGTTATTTTGGTTGGTTTGTTTTAAAGCAACGCATTTTTTTCAGCAAAAGAAAAAAAGCAAATGTTCTTAAAAAAAACTAACATGATGGGCATTCTGGGGGCTCACTGAAAGGTGGGTCACTGTCCTGGCTCTACCCTGGAGCTGCTCCCTAAGTCCCACATGAGACCTGCCCATGAGGTCATGGGGAGGTGTGGAGCAGACAGCTGGCTCCTGTCTAGCCCCTTCGATTCCGAATAGTGGGTGTCACTGTGACTCATGTAGCTCCAGCTCCAGCTGTCCCTCCAAGAGGGACAGTCTGTGCCTGGGAACTCAGGATTGGGGTCAGACCCGCCTGCCCCTGCCTGGGCTCCCAGGCCCATGCCCCTGAGCCCCAGCGTATGCCACCAGCCTGGCCAGGGCCTGACCTGAATGGATGATCATGTGCCGCCGCAGGTGGTTGGATAAGTAGAACTTCTTGCCGCAGCCGGGGTGGGGGCACACTTTGGTCTTCCCTTTGCGATGCACGAGGTTGACATGGTTCTGGAGGAGAGAGGGGCAGGAGTGGGCACTGTGGGCCCACTGCGGGGGGGCTCTCAAGATGGAGAGAGCTGAGGGCAGCTTAGAGGCAGGCTAGTCTGAAGAGGGGCCCTTGCCAGCTTGGAGACTCCCAGGGGCACAACTGGGGTCAAAGGGCAGCTTTACTACACACCTACCCTGTGCCAGGCTCTGGGCTGGGCCATCAGTCAACCCTATGAAGGGCCCGCTGTTAGCCCGGTTTATGGATGGAGAAATCAAGGCTCCTGAGGCTCTGGGGTTAGGTCCATGTCTCCCAGGTGGGCAGTGGCAGAGCTGGGCCTGGCTTCTGGGGCTGTGAGCCCCACAGCCGGCCTTTTGCTCCACGCTACCCTGCTCCCGGGGCCTGGAAGCAGGCAGCCTGATTCATTCATTTCCTTGTTCTTTCATTCTTTAACTCACTAGAACAACCAGCCGCTTGCAGAATGAGGCCTGGCACACAGTAGGTGCTTCCTGCACGAGCTGCCCTGCCCAGACCCCGGCCCACAGGCTGCCGGACACAGAAGCAGGCCTCACCCAGGCTGCTCTGGGTGGAGGCCTCACCTGGAAGCTGCTGAGGGCCACGTACACCTGGCTGCAGCCCTCGTACGGGCAGTGGAACATCTCCAGCAGGCCGTCGGCATCCATCACCCGCGACCGCTTGCTCCGCCGCCTCCTGGAGGGGAAGGGGCCACGGTGTCATCGGGGCTGCCACGCTAAGCAGGCTGGGGGCCTGCAGGCCACTCCTTGCCCGCGCCCTTACCCGCCCCAGCACCCACTTCTCGGGCTCCTTGGGGATCTCGTAGATGATGGCCGACATGTCGCTGCCGTCCACCTCCTCCCCGTCCGCCTCTGCCTCGGGCTCCGCACTCTCGGGCACCGTTGCTGCCAGCTCTGCCAGCTCTGGGGCCACCGGCTCCTCCTTCTCCTCCTTCTTGAGCACGTACGGGTCCTCCTTCTCTAGGGGGTGGACACAGGGCAGGTGTCCGCAGAGGATGAAGGCTGCCAAGGAGCCCACCGCCAGGGCCTCTCCTTGCCCTCCCCCTCCCGGGCCCCACCAAACCCTTGCCAGAGGTCATGGCGGGCCCCCCAGACCTTTCTTGGTCTCGATGCCCGCTATGGGGGTGGCGTCCATGGTGCTGGGCTGGCTGCCCTCAGGGTCGGTCTGGGTGTAAGCTGCAACACCCTCCATCATGGCGCAGGGCACCTCCTCGCCCAGGCCACTGCCGGGGGTGCCACTGCCCGCTGCCACGTTGAGATGGATGCCCTCGGCTGTGAGGGCGTCATAGCCGGGGCCGGCGATGATGATCACCTGTGAGCCGGGCACCATGCCCGGCATGGGGCAACTGGCCACCACCTCGCCCAGCGCCTCCTGGGGCACATTCTCAAAGAGGGCACCGGGGCCTGCACCCACTTGCACGGGCACCGGCACACACACCACTGTCTCCAGGGCTTCGGGCCCATTGCCTGCTGGGTTGGGGCACAGCGGGGTACCCTGCTCGGCCAGGCTCTCCACGTGGTGGACGTCGAAGGGGATGTGCACGCCCTCCTGAGTGATGAGCCCACTGCTGCCCACCGGGCTGGTGGGGGTCACTGCTGCTGTTGCCGCCGCTGTGGCCTTGACCGGCTGGCTCTCGGGGGGGTCCTCAGAGTCGGAGCCAGAGCCTGAGCTCGATGAGTCGGAGCTGCCAGCCGCCAGGCCATTGCCCACTGTGCAGGCGGAAGAAAGAAGACGGTTACGATAGCAGCAGCAGCTGGTTTTTGTTGAGGGCTCCCCAGGGGCTGGGCACTGAGACCCTCTTACTGCCAAAAACAGCCGTCACTTGTCAGTATCCCCTCCCCCACCACTCCAAAGCCCCTGTTCCTGGAGACATTCTCCTCCTTGGCCCCCAGACTCCCACTCTGGTTTCCTGGGCCCTCCCTGATGGCTTCTTCACAGCCTCTTAGGGCTTCTTCTCAGCACTTAACTTGCCCAAAGGGTCATACCCCACACGGATGGTGTCAAAGGCCACTCTGATTCTCAACACCACCTGGGCATCCAGCAATTCAGCTCGGTTCTGACACCATGTACCTGGAGTACGTGTCAGAAGTTAGAGGGCTCAGTCCCACCAGAGTGGCCCCGCTTCAGATGCCAGCCGCAAGCCCCGGGCCACCCGATATGTCTGACCAACTGGCTATAAATTGGGGGTTCCCACAACCCCTTCCTCAGGTTTGATAATTTGCTAGAACCACTCAAAGATGACAGCCTTATTATAAAGAATAGAATTTCCCCAGCACAGCCAAATGGAATAGACACAGAGGGCAGGTATGGGGGGATGGCGCACAGAGTTTCTGTGCCTCTCGGGGGGCACCACCCTCCCAGCACCTCTGTGTTTCCACCAAGCTGGAAGCTCTCAGAACTTCATTGTTCGAGAGGTTTTTTAAAATTTTTTTTTTTTTGAGACAGGCTCTCACTCTGTCACCCAGGCTGGAGTGCAGTGATGCAGTCACAGCTCACTGCAGCCTTGAACTCGGCTCAAGCGATCCTCCCGCCTCAGCATCCCGAGTAGCTGGGACTACAGGTGGGAGCCACTGCACCTGGCCTTGTGCAAAGAGTTCTCATGACCCAACCTCCCGCTTCCCTGTCCAGTCCCTGGAGGTTGAGGCGTGGGGCTGAGAGTTCCTGGTGGCTCTGATCATGTGTTTGGTCTCTCTGGTGACCAGCTCCATCCAGAGGCTATCCTGGGAGCCCCACCCTGAGTCATCTCATTAGCTTAGACTCAGGGCTGTCTTGAAGGAGCTCCTTCTGAAAGGGGCTTGTTATGAATAACAAAAACCACTCCTATCACCCATGAACCTCCTTGGTGAGCTCTGGATTCTTCCATCTCATCGCTTCCTCCTCCGCTACCCAACAGGGTCTCAGGGGTATCTCTGACTCAGATCTGCAATGCCGGGCTCTGCATCGTCCCTCTAAAAAACCCCCACACTGCTCATGGGCATCCCTGACTCAGCGGATGGCAGCTTGGTCCCTCCAGTGGCTCAGGCCAAAGTCCTGGGGCTATCCTTGACTTCTCTCTCTCCCACACCCACTTCCAATCTGTCAGCAAAACCTGTTGGCGCTGCATCCAAAATACATCCACCAGCAGCCCGACCACTTCTCCCACCTCTGCTGCACACACGGGTCATGGCCTCCTCCTCCTGCTGCCAGGACCGATGCAGTCCCTTCTCCTGGGACCCCCGGCTCCTGAGAATCGGCTCATTTCTACTTCCTGTGACAGACCCAGGCAACAGCTGCTCACCAAACCTACCTCTTCCTCCTGGCATCTGGGCTGACTACATTTCCCAGCATCCCTTGCATGAAGGTGTGGCCACGTGGCTGAGTCCCAACCAATGGGACGTGAGTAGACATGAGTTCCCAGGGGCCAGCCTCCATCTCTCTGTCAATATCCTGCCCAACTCACTTCCCAAAGCCCTCACCATGGCCACATGCCCCCATCACTTCCTGCCCTCACCTGCTGTCCAGGCCCACTGGCCTAGGAGACACCAGGCAGGTTCCTGCCCCAGGGCCTTTGCTCTCGCCACTTCCTCTGCGGAATACTCTTCTCTCAGACACCAAGAGGGCTCCTCCCTCACCTCCATCAGACGCTTCATCAAATGGTATTTTTGCAAGGAGGCTTCCCTGACCACCCGCCTCAAACAGGTGCCTTCTCCTTCTCTTTCTTTCTCCCCAAAGCCCTCACCACCTTCCAGCGTCTCTGTATTTCACTTGTTCATCTTGTTTACATCTCTAGAATGTCAGCTCCACAAGGACGGGGGTCCCTGTGCAGACCCCCCAGTGCTGAGAAGGCTGTCTGGTCCCTAGCGAGTGCACGTTCCCGTACATGAGCGCATCTCAGGCCAACGCTGAAGGCCACGGGCGCTGCCACTCCAGCCAAGTGTTTGGTGCTGAGGTCCCCACACACAGAGAAACCGGGGACAGGAAAAAGGAATTGCTGTTGCTTCAATGACACACTCGTGACAGTCTGTGGACTATGTGTCCTGCAGCCCCAGAGGCTCAGGTGGAGAGTACAGACTGCCCGGGACAGATCTGGTACCCAACTCTCCAGCTGTGTAAACGCGGCACCTCACGTGACCTCTCTGGGCCCAGGGATAACTATGGTACCTACCTTGGGGGTGTTTTGGGTCCTTTTTCAAATTCTTATATATTTTTTTAATTATTTATTTTCCAAGACCCTGCGCAACACAAAATTTTCTGTCTCTCTTTCTTTGTTTTTTTTTTTTTTTTGAGACAGAGTCTCACTATGTTGCCTGGGCTAGAGTGCCGTGGCGTCATCCTAGCTCACAGCAACCTCAAACTCCTGGGCTCAAGTGATCCTCCTGCCTCAGCCTCCTGAGTAGTGGGACTACAGGCATGTGCCACCATGCCCGGCTCATTTTTTCTATATATTTTTAGTTGTCCAATTAACTTCTTTCTATTTTTAGTAGAGACGGGGTCTCACTCTTGCTCAGACTGGTTTCGAACTCCTGAGCTCAAACAATCTGCCCCCCTCGGCCTCCAGAGTAGCTGGGACTACAGGAGCGCCCCACTGTGCCCAGCTGGATCTTTAATGAGTAAATATATGCAAGGGCTTAGGACACTAGGGGGCTCAAAGCAGGCACCTTGTAAGTTTCTTATTATTATTATTAATATCACATGCCCTGAATCTGGGCTCAGGCCTGATGGCCCTGGGGTAGCAGCAGAGATAGGGAGAAGAAGGATAAGCCCCTCCTTCTAACTAATATCCCCCTGTCCTGTCATGTGCAGGGTGGGCCAAGTCCCCTGGCAACACCCCGAAGGAGCGGGCAGTCACTAGTAAGTTGAGGACAGGGCCAGGGCATGCGTCTGGGGCCACCCAACTGCAGGGTGTGGCTATTAAGGCTGACTGGGGACTTCTTCCTGGTTAATAACAATATAATGACAGAAATAGTCCCTTGGCGGGGGGTCTGCTTGGGGACTCTGAGAGGGATGGGGCCACCCCAGCACAGAGCAGGTAAGGGGTGCTGACGGAACAGAATTGGGACAGAGACACAGCCACATCCCTCACCACCACCCCACCCAGCAGACCTGGCTAATCGAACACGGCACTCATTCCCAAGAGCCCAAAGTTGGGTTGGGGTGCAAGGGGGCTCCTCTGGTGCCACCACCCCCAACCCAGGCTGACCTATTACCAGATGGACCAGTCGAGTTACTCCTGGGGCCTAGGGTTCCTTGACTGCCACGTGGGGCTGAGGACAGGGCCCTGGAGAAGACTCAGGGTGGTTCATGGCAGGGCCTGGAGTGGCGCACGGGGAAGGGGGAGTGACAGGCACGGGAGGGCGGTGTGCTGGTCACAGAGCACAGGACAGGGCGGCCGAGGGGCCGCTGCATGCTGGGAGCCTGGCTGACAGGCAGCGGGACGGCCGTTGGCGAGGGTGCCCACCCGGAACACCTCTCGCCCCCAGCTTCCCCTAGGCCAGCTGGGATGCCACCTGCTCTGAGACGCCTGCCAGCGCGGGCTCAGCCCTGGTGGCTGCCCCACCCTCAGCCCTGGCAGGGCGCCTGGCAGCGGGCCCCATGCTCCTCCTCACAGCCCGTGCCAAGCCCTGAGGCAGCCGGCAGCCCCTCTCCACCCACAGGGTCCCCTCTGCCCCGCTCTGGGTCACTGAGTCCCTCCTGGCCCTATGGGATGGCAGGGAAGGAGACAGGAGAAGGAGAGAAGGCGCAAGGGGCAGAGACAAAACCAAAGGTCAAGCGAGAGGAGAGAGAGGCCGCTCCCGAAAGAACGGAATGGACAGAGGCCAGAGGACCAGAGAATGTCACCGGGAGCGCCAGGACCCGAGAAAGAGCTGGAGAAAAGACGAAAGGAGGTAGTGGCCAGGGACAGCAGGGCCACTGCGCCGAGGTGGTCCCCAGCATGCCGCCCCCGCCCCAGCTGCCGACCGGGCTTCTGCCCGGGACTGGCCCTGGGAACAGATGGGAAAACCGCTCGGCAAAATGGGGCCCGCCTCTCCTGTAGTTGCTGTTCTGTTTGCGATGCTGGCCGGGAGCCCCCCAGACGCCCGTGGCCCCCACGTGCCCTCGCCCCGAGGACCCACCTTTATCACTGTCAGGGTCCGAGTCACTGAGCGGCTTCAGGGGTGAGTGCAGGTCCTGGAAGTAGCGGTGGCCGGCTTCGCACTGCCACACGGCTGTGGTGTACAGGCCAAAGGTGGGGTCCAGCTCGACGAGGTGTGGCTCGTAGGGGCAGCGGTGCTTGTGGTCCTCGTACCAGATCACCACGTTCTTCAGGCAGTTCACGTTGCGTCGCCGCCCTGTAGACATGGCGGGGGGGGGACAGGTGTGAGGGGCAGGGCTCAGTCCTCCATGGCGACACTTTCCCTTGAGCCACCTGGGCCTTATGGGTCCCCTAGGATGAGACACCCTCTTAAGCCCCGCCGAGGCCTGCACCCAGCTTACAGAGGGGGAAACTGAGGCTTAGAGAGGTGAGACACACCCTGGAGAGAACAAGAACTGGTCAGGGACTGTGCTCATTGGCTGGGGTAAGTCACAGAAACAGTGGGGCCTGCCTGGCACATAGTAGGTGCGCAGTAATTGTAAGCTGCTTGCTTTGTTCTAGTCATTCTTGTCAACGCCTCCCACCTACACCTGTGCAGTCCTTCCGCTCTGGACCCCCTGGCTCCTGCCCTCACTCCCCACCCCACCCCTGTGGACACCTAGCCAGGGCCTATCCCTCCTCTGCTCAGAGTCCACCATGGCTCCCACCTCCCTCAGGGGAAAAGCCAAAGCACTCCCCTGGGCCCACAAGGCCCGCTCTGACTTGTCACCTCCTCCTGCTCCCCACTTCGATCGCTCCACTCCAACCACACTGCCCCCTCGCTGTTCCTCAAACGAGCAGATGTGGCCCTGCCACAGGGCCTTTGCATGGGCTCTGCCCACTCCTCCAGAGACGCACCATGCTCCTTCCCCTGTCCCCCGGGTCTCTCCCCCAATGCGCCCTCCTCTGAGAGGCCACCCCCTCCCCCTCCCCCAGTCGCTCCAGCTGACCTGCCGTTACTTGCTGGCCCTTTCCTCCTGGCAGCACCTAGATGGTTCATGTGTGCCTTTTCTGTCGCCCCCACTAGAATGTCAGCCCTCGAGAGCAGGGACAGTTATCTGTTTTGTTCCTCCTGTGCTCCCAGCGCCCCATGGGGCCTGGCACGCAGTGGGTGCTCCCCGAACATTTGCTGTGTCAGAGAATGCTGCAAAGTCATGGCGGAGCCAGACTGCCTGGGTTCAAATCCCGGGAGGGGATGGGCTCACTGCCACCAGATGCCTTCCCTGGTTGGGTGGCCTTCACCCTGCCAGACACGGCCCGAGACCCCCAGCCCCGGGGCTCAGAGCTGTGCAGACCCAGGCTGCTTGGACTCCCACTGACAGGTGGCCGGGGGACAGGAGGGACCACCCGCGCCTCGCTCCCATCCAGGCTGGCACAGGACACACCCTTCGGCCTTTGCACAAGCTGTTCCCTCTGCCCAGCTCTCCCCTGGCCGACTCCCACGCAGGGAGCAGGACAGCAGAGGAGCTGAGGACACGACTCCGGAGACACACAGACCCGGGTGTGGGGGTCTGGCTCTGCCGCGTTCTAGCTGTGCCGTTGGGGGTGGGCGTGGTGACCGGCTGCTCAGGGCCCCCGTTTCCTCACTCATTCCCAGCTGTCCCCCTCCCCGCGGGGCTGGGGCTCTACTTACTTTTCTTCCGCTTTGGCTTTTTGGGGACTTGCTCCCAAGGCTTCCTGCAACAGAGAGAGGCAGTGAGGGTGAACACGGGACCGATGCGGGGCTTGTGTCCCGACTGATAAGTGATGACAGCGGCCACGGCCAGAATGGGAACTTCTGTTTTCCTGTCCCTGCCGCTCTAGCAGCGAGTCAGAAGGCCCTCCCTTGGGGGCTCCCTCCTCCACCGCCACCAGCCCTGGGAGGGCGGCCTAGTGACTGTCACCATCTCACAGAGCAGGAAACTGAGGCTCAGACGTGAGGCCGCCTGACCTGGGTCCCATACTTAGGGAGTAGGGAAGTCAGAAAGGGACACGGGAAGTGTGGTGGGCAGAATTCTGAGACACTCCCATGATTCTCCCGGGAATCATGCCCTGTGTAATCCTTTCCCTGGGAGTCGGGTGGGCCTGTGAGTGTGGCTGGCATCGCTTCTTGCTCAGGTGGCCCTGAGTGAAACATTAAGGTGGGCCTGACCTAATCAGGGGAACCCTTAATGGGCCTGGCATGTGCCAAAGGCAGACATTGGAAGCTGGGAGCGTGAGGGTGCCTGTGAAGGGGCCACGGGGCAAAAACCAGACAGTGGCCTCTAGGACTGAGAGTAGCCCTGGATGACAGCCAGCAAGACAGTAGGGACCTCAGTCCTGTAACCACGAAGAAATGATTTCTGGTGACAACCCAAGGGACTGTGGAAGCAGTTGTGTCTTTCCCTAGTTGAGCCTTCAGATGAAGACACAGCCCACCGATATCTCGATTCCAGCCTTGTGAGAGCCTGAGCAGAGGACGCAGAGAAAATATGCCAACCTCCCGACAGAAACGTTGAGATAATAGATGTGTGTGGTTTTAAGCCGCCAAGTTTCAGGTCATTTGTCAGGTGGCCATAGGAAATGCCTAGAGTTGGCCTCAGAGCCCGCACTGCCCCGCCCAGGTTGGCTGAGAGCCCTGGGGGAAGACTGTTCCACCCACCCTGGTCAATGGGGTTTGCAAAGGACCCTGCCCCAGATGCTAACTGCCTGCTCTACAAGGGCCCTGGCCCAGGCAGCTGCCCTGCTCAGTGCGTCCTGCCCCTGCAGCCAGCCCAAGACCAAATGGTCCAGCCACGAGACACACCTGCCTCTGGGCCTTCCCGGTTCTAGCTGTGGCCTAGCACCCTGCCTGCGTGGCCCAGTGAGCTGAGGCCTCAGGGAGCACAGAGCTGGGCAGGCCCTGTTCCTCCCACACCAGGATGGCTGTGGGATCTACCCAACGGGTGCCTGACACCACATGGCTGCCTGGCTGTAGCCGACACTGGCTCTCTAGATTAGGGCAGGTGCCTGGGAGCCACTCCTACCCAGGCTGCTAGGGCCACCCCCCCCGCACTTGCCACTCCACCTGGGCCACCTCCTGGTCCTTCTTCCTCTATGCCACAGCAGCAGGCCTGTGACCTCGGACAAGTGACTTTAACCTTCTCGTGCCTCAGTTTCCCCACCTGCAGCACAGATCATAACAGCACCTTCCTCACAGGGTTGGCCTGATGTTATATGTGTCATCAAGAGTTTGGCACAGGCCGGGCGCGGTGGCTCACGCCTGTAATCCTAGCACTCTGGGAGGCCGAGACGGGCGGATCGTTCTGAGCTCAGGAGTTCGAGACCAGCCTGAGCAAGAGCGAGACCCCGTCTCTACCAAAAATAGAAAGAAATTAATTGGACAGCTAAAAATATATATAGAAAAAATTAGCCGGGTATGGTGGCACATGCCTGTA
>RJWJ010029599.1:0-20503 GCA_004363605.1 Indri indri | reverse complement strand
GAAAACATTTTGTGGAGCAAAAGCTATAAATTGAGCTTGCCTCGTGTGTTTGGCAGTCACTTGCTTTAGTAAATTAGGTTGGGCCACGCATGAGATTTGGGCCAGTGCTGAAGGAATTGGTAATTTAATCCTGAGGCAAGAATGGAGTGAAGTGTCATCTCTCCGGGCCCGGACTTGGGGTCCCCACCCACCACCCCAAAACTCTGTTGTCAGCATGAGGCCTGGGGGAACGTAGAGGACCAAAAGTTGCTGATCCCCAGGTTCAACAAGCTGAGGAGAAATTTTGGTGGGAGGACGCCAGGAAAATTCGACAGTGTTCGACAGACACTCAGCTGGGCTTTCCCCAGGCATTGAGCTCTGGCAGCGTGTTGACTAATTCAATCCGCCCGAGCGCAGGAAGTCAGCGTGGCTGCTGAGTAAGTGAAAGTCTGCACGAACCCCGAGAGTGGCAGCAAGCTTGCGGTCACCAGGACAGGCCACGCTCTGGGAGAATGCTGACGAATTTTGCCACAGAACAGCCTCGCTTTCCTATTCCTCCCTTCATCCCTGCACTTGCCAAAGACCTTTCCAGAGTATGGGAGAATAGTTATGGTTCTTAGCTATGAGGGAGTGAAGCTCTGAGATTTGAGACTTCTGTTTTCTTATCCCAATAGCCTTTCAAGGATACCGGACTCTCAATTTCTTAGTTTCAAAAAATGCAGCGCGTTCAGCGAAGCCCATTGCAATATTGTGGGCACTGCAGCACTTTCACGAATGTTCCCTGATGCAGCACATCTCGGGCTTTCATGTGGTGGGAATCACTTGGGCATCTTGTGAAAATGCAGAGTCTGATTCAGTAGGTTTGGAGGAGAGGTGGAGAGTCTACATTTTTAACAAGCTCCCAGGTGCTAACAGGCTAGATGCTGCTGGTCCCAGGACTGAACTGAGCAGCAAGGTCTTCTTAGATGGCGGCGTTGGAGAGCAGTGCCTACTTTCTCATTCCAGATCGTGCTCGACCCGTACTTGCTGCCTTCCTTCCTAAGGCTGTTGTCCTCTCTCCACATATATCACTTTGCTTTGTGTAGACAACATAAGCCTGTTTTGTATGTAAAGAATTTTTCCTTAGACATGGAAATAATGGAAGAGAATTAAAGCACAATGTAGCATGGAAACAATTTGAATATGAGGCTCATGACTCTTAAAAATTCCCTGGTCATTAGCTACTAGGAGTTTCTGGCTGGCATCTCTCCCCATTTCTCTTCTCTCCAGGGTTAACATAATTTTTGCATGTTGCAATTTCCCTGTCTCTACGCTGGAATAGGCTCCATCTTTGCACTTCCAAAGAGGCCCACGGGAAGCCTTCTCCAAAACAGAAGTGCCATCTGGTCTGATATAAAGCGTGCAGCTCTCCTGGATGCAGAGAACTGTTATGGTGATTTTCTTCTTTTTTTGAGAGCACTTTTATTTTTCTTCTTCTTACCCAACACAGTGACCACCAGTACAGAGCAGGTGTTTAATAAATGGTGTTTTTGTTAACAAGAAGATAAAACTTGGATGCACAAGTCTCCACAGGTCCACAGAATAGATTCAGAATTGGAGGGTCCCTCATTCAATCTGGAACTTTCTCCCGTGACTTAAACCCTGTTCCACCCTGGATTCTCACACAGCACTCTGGGGAAACACCTTCCCTAAGTCTTTTTATTTTTTTTCCTCCTTAATTTTTCTCAGATTTTGCCTTTGATCTCCTTCCCTCATCCCTCCCCACTTACACTCTTTTTTCATCAGAAGATCAGGAATTGTACCCTTTTTTCAGAGAGAGAGAGAGAGAGAGAGAGAGAGAGCGAGAGAGAGAGAGAGCGCATGTGCTACAGAGACAGGAGGGAAATGAGGTCTTCTGTGTTTTTTACCCTTTGTTTACCTAAGCCTCAAATAATTCCTACTCTCACAAAGGTTGGCATACGAAAACCCTGGCAACAGTGTGTCCATCTGCCAAATAATCATTACATTTTAAAAGAAGGGTTAGTTGCTATGGACTGTGATTTTGTGGAGATTCTAGAAAGTACATAATGGATTTGAATATTTGACTTAAATAGGAAAAACTGAATGAATAGGTTCAAAGAATTCTGAGACTGAAAATAATCTTTTGCATTAAAAGGAAAAAAAAAAAAGGATTGTGTGGGGTTTTGGGGGCCTGTAGTTTTTCAGTAAGAGATGCTGTCATATTAACACATTTTTTTTTTCTTTTTATCATTGACTCGCAGATCAGTACCACATTTTTTTCTTCTTCAACAGGGGACGGAGAGGTACGGTAATGAAGGGGAATGGGGCCTCCTGACTGATCTAGGGGCTATAAAGGCAAATTAACCATCTATTTAATTAGTTTGATTGACCTAAACAGAGGAAGAAGTTTTGTGCTTGAGGGAGAGAAGAGCTTCAAGAGGCTTGAAGGTTGAGAATAAAAGCCGTGATACTCGAGGCCATTCTGGCCCGATGCTCCGAAGCTGTATTTGGAAGGGTCCGACTGGAACACAAGTGTTCAGTGAAATCAGAAGTGTTTTACTAGCATTTGGCGATAGACTGGCGTTTAAATAAATTATATACTAATATCTTCTGTTTAGTGAATAAGATTATCAATTATTAATATATAGTCAGTTTATTTTTTGAATGTAATTCTTTAGAATACTTTTTAAACCTAGTATATGATAACATTGTTTAACTGGCTGTTTTCATGAGGAGTCAGAGCTTTGATAAAAAATAAAAATAAACAGAAAAGCCTGCAAAATTTTTTAGTGTCTCCATCGGTCAGTTTAGACTAGAATATGCAACAGTAACAACTTCAAATCCCAGTGGTTTGCAAGGACAGAGGCTTATTTCTTGACCATGCTCACCTGCTCCAGCGTGGGTCACCCGGGGGACTGAGCGCACGTACTCAGAGATGCAGACTGATGGAGGCTACCGCGCACCATGCTGTCATTTCCCCACATATTTCCACGGTCACCCCGGGGAAGGAGAAAAGAGGTCGTGGAGAATGACACATGGGTTTTAGATTCTTCTGCCTGGAAGTGACTCATTTCACTTCCAATCATAATTCACTGGCCAAAGTAAGTCACATAGCAAGGAGGCAAGAAAAGTGTAATCCCCTGTGTTCCTGGAAGTAGAGAGGAAGAGCATTTTGGTGACCATTGGTGATGTCTAGCCTTGTCCACCTTTCTGTTCACCAAATACTTGGTTGGCAATCCTCGTATGCATAATAGCTTTGCTCCCTTCCCAAGGGAGAGCACCCTAAAGTCTGATCAGAGTATCTAGCTCAAAGTCTAGGATTTCTAAATGGTGTACTATAATTCATTGCATAAGGTCTGAGTGAATAGACTAGAAACAGAAAAAGAGCAATAAATGCTTCCATTCGGAAAAAGAAAGAATAGGAGGTAAACAGGAGTGTTGATCTAGAGCAAATCCTTTGAAATCTGACTTGGCTGACCTTGTGGGAACCCATAGCCAGGGAATGTGGACTATTCTTTGACTGGACCCTGGTTCTGCTTTTTGGGAGGGGCTCACTGCAGTCCCTGGCTCCACTCCATGGGAGGTTATTTTTATTTTTTTTGAGGCAGAGTCTTGCTCTGTTGCCCAGGCTACAGTGAGTGCCATGGCATCAGCCTAGCTCACAGCAGCCTCAAACTCCTGGGCTCAGGTGATCCTCCTGCCTCAGCCTCCCAAGTACCTGAGACTACAGGTGGGAGCCACCACGCCTGGCTAATTTTTTGTTTCTATTTTTTTTGCCTGGCTAATTTTTTCTATTCTTAGTAGAGACGGGGGTCTTGCTCTTGCTCAGGCTGGTCTCGAACTCATGAGCTCAAGCAATCCTCCCGCCTTGGCCTCCCACAGTGCTAGGATTACAGGTGTGAGCCACCGCGCCCAGCCTCCATGGAGGTTAAAAAGATTTTTTTTTCCTACCTGTACTCTCTTTGGCCACATCTGAAATGGTATTGGTGAATGTATCTTTTTTAGAGCCTTAATTCTTGCTCCTTGGTGGTTGGGGCACTGAGGATTTATGCCTGATTAATTTTGAGAGCTCTCTCAAAATCTTAGTAAACTTCTTATCTAAATCAATTCTTTTTGAGGCATAATTCCCAGAACATTTCTATTTCTTTGCTTTTTCATTCCTATAACTCTTCTTCTCTTGATTTAACTGTAGATTACTAGAACTATACTCTCACGCTTTTTACTCTGAGTCCTTTTATCCAATTAAAAGGATTTACCAGAAGCTTCATTCTGATTCTTGCCCTTAGGAAATTTATTTGCTTGAAAGGTTTTATTGTGCATTTCTCTCTCAAAGGCTTTTTCAATCTTATCTTTTACTCTCGAGGGCTAGAAGGAGTTGGGGTGTTTTTCCACCTTGCAGGGCTCTGAATTTCTGGCCTCTCTTCATTCCCTTTTATTTTTGTTTGTAAACCTGCCAACTCTTTCCTGAGCTCCTCTCTTTCATGTGTTCCCTTGCCAGATGCAGACAGTAGTATACGGAGCACACAACTAACATTCTGTTTTGTAATCGCTTTCTCTAGAACCACAAGTTTGTTAGGTACGAGATCTGCCTCTCCAGTTACTGATGGTAATAGTTTTACCAAATGTTTTCCCTTGCAGAACACAGATCATCACTTATCCAGGCTAAAATTTTACTGCCATTACAGCCAGCTACCTGACCACTATTACGTTACCACTATTTTAGCCTTTTGTTCTGGTAGCACCTCCCTTGTAGGGATCAATTTCTGTATCTGCAGATACACCGCTAGGTTCTGGCAGCATATCTTGATTAGATTTACCTTTTTTGAATGAGGATAAAACCTCTTGAAAGTTTGATTTGTAAAACTAAATGTGTGTACATTTATTCCATCAATATCCTCAACAATCTCATGTTATCTTATGGGTTAATATATGTGTATTCACTTTCTTTCCATAACTATTGTAAGCTCATAGAGGTAGAGACTGTACTAGCACAGTCTATTACCTGTAACAGTAGCCCTGACAAACTCACAGCATGGCTCCCAGCACAAAGTAGGGTATAAAAAATCTTTCTGATTTGGATGTTTGACAAACTATAATATTTTACCACATATAAAGCTGTGTGCAACTCATTTCGAAGACTATAGAGTCTTCTGGTATCTCTTTCTGTAGGCTTTTGGGGTTGATTGTAGAGTGTTCTAGCTGTCAGTGTGTTGAATGACAGTTCCAATGCTACACTGAAACTCTCGAAGCTGGTGACAGCTTGGATCATGGGTCGTACAGAGACAGTCAGTGAAGGGCTTCCACCATTGTCACTGTGTGCTCATCGTATGTTCATTATTATGTCCCTGGTATTGGCACAGGCTTTGCATTCTAAAAAGTGCTCAATGAATATTAGATGAAATAATGATCTGGATCTGTTGATTCTGTTTGTGATAGCCAGTTGTTAATTTGGAATCTTGATAAGATATAGTTGTTTTTTATCCTGAGGGGGAAAACTTTGTGACTATGGACTGTGAAGATCAATGTTGCTTCCTTCTTGGATAAAGATCATTTTGTTCTCCCCTGCAATCCAACAAATCCTCTTATATTGACTTAGGTACTCTTAGTTCAAAGTGATTTGCTTGTCCTTTCTTTCAAGAGAGCTGGTATATTCTTCTATGTATTGAGGTGTGGCTCTGAATGGAGAAGAGACCACTAAAGAAAGTGAGTGGCTCACATCATTCAATTTCATATACATTTAAGGGTCTATTGCATATCTTGCTTTGGTAGCATGAGTGACACAAGCAAAGCTGAAAACCTAGCTCTTGATTTCATACAGCTAGTGTCACTGTGTACCTGGAAGGTCATACCTGGTGAGGCCTTGAAAATTCTCTACAAGATGGGCTCTGGGGCTTCAGTCTGGCTGGAAGGGATTGGCTAGGGGACTTGAATCTGTGTTTGCAAAGAATATACTGTTTTAATTTGGATTGTATATTCGCGGATGTTTATTTGGAGAAGAAGGCTGGTAGAGATTATTGGGGGGGCTAAAATTACCCCAAATCTATGAAGATTCCAGAGAACCATCCTGAAACATATAAGCAAGTACAAGATAGACTAATTATGAGCACAGATGTGTTAAACTTCTGATCGTTCCAGAGAGGGGACTCCACAGCCACAGCAACAAGCAATGAGGATGAGAGGCCCGTGATCACAGAAGATTTCTCACTGGTCTTGGGGGGCCTTCCAATGAACCCAGGAACAACTTTCTCTTCATTTTCTTCAGTTCAAGAAAATGGAGGACAGTTGTTCAAATATGTCGTGATGGGGGAAATAACTTCGCCCTGCTAGAATGAGTCCTGCCTTGTGAAAAGACCGTGTATAATTTTACCTGATCTTCATGGAGATGAGGAGAGGTACGCTACTGTTTTTTTTTTTTTTTTTTAAATGTCTGTGTATCCCCAGAGTATCATGGCTGGCACAGAGAGTGGCTTAATACATATTTATCAATCAGAACTGAACTGGGACAAATTAACTTTTTGCAGGTCATTTAAAATTACATGTCAGAGCATTTAAAGGCTTCTACTTGCTAATTCATTTTTGGTTAAAAACAAATTATTGTCAATCAGACATAGCCAAGATAATGCCATTCATATGTTGTATGAATCTGCTATTATGATATTAATGTGATATTATGGTATATATATACACACACACATACACACACATATCTATGTTTTTTTCCAGGGTTCCTGGCTTGTAACTCCTGTAAGTCCTTGTTATTTCCTAAGTGACTAAAACAATAAGCATATCTTTTGTTAGAGTATTTGGCCTTTTGCCTTTGGTTCCTGAAGCAGCTTTGAAACAGCTTCAGAGTAATAAAGGTGATAGACAGTCTTTTGTCACAATGCTGGGGGCATTTTGGGTCTAAGAAGCAGGCCTCTAAGGGCAGAATCTCTGTCTCTGAACTTCTCCTGCCCTTATTTCACCTGCTTCTTTTTCTCCCCAAGGCAGACCATAGAAACTAAAATTATACTCTAATTTCCCCCTCCCCTTCTGTCTTGGAGCTGGCCATAAAAAAATCTTTTCGACCTACCTTGTCTGATTGTAGATCATAAGACCCCCATTGCAGAAAGGGTCCTGCCCCCCGACCCAGGAGGAAGGAATGCTGCACAGAGAAACCAAGAAGAATCTGAACAGACAGGCTTTGCTGCGTTTCCCCACTCAATCTGTTAATAGCAGATCGTGCCCTTTTGTCCAATCATGTTTCTACACAGTTGTCCATGTTTCAATCATGCTTACCTAGCGAAGTCTCCATAAAAGGTCCAAGGAGGTGGAGTAGAGAGAGCTTCTGGACAGCTGCACTAGGGGAAGCTCGCAGGAAGGTAATGAGAACTCATCCCCGTGCTGGGAGGGTGGCGCACCCCAACTCCACGGGAATGGAAGCGCCTGTGCTCAGGACCCTTCCAGACCTTGCTCTGTATGTCTTTCATCTGGCTGTTTATGTCTGTCCTTAACAATATCTTGTAGAATGGACTGGTAAGTGTGAACGTTCCCCTGAGTTTTATGAGTTGCTCTAGCAAATGAATCAAGCCTAAGGAGGGAGTTGCGGGAACCCCACCTTGAAGCCAGTTGGTCGGAAGTTCCAGAGGCCCAGACTTGTGACTGGTGCCTGAGGTGGGAGCACTCTTGTGGGACTGAGCCCCTACCTGTGGGGCTGATGCTGTCTCCAGGTAGATGGTGTCAGAATTGAATCAGATTAGAAGACACCCAGCTGGTGTCCGCTGCAGCATTGATTGCTTGCTTGGTCATGGGGAAAAATCCCTACCTGTTTGGTCACAAAAGTCTTTTGTATTGATTGTTGTGATGTGAGAGCAGAGGAAAAACAGTTCGTTTTTTCATCACAATGAATAATGATTATTTATGAAGCACCAGTAGGAGTCTAACCATGGGGTTAAAAAATAGTTGAGGGAGACAACAAAACTACCTGCGGATATAATTTCTGCATCTCTCACTGACGTCATTTAGTTCTTTGGTTTTGTTTTCCCATTCATAAAATAGAGCTAGAGATAGTCCTCTAGTTTAATACTAAGGCTCCTCTAAGGATGACTTATTCGGCCATTCTAATATACAACAACTGATAATGGTAGAGAAAGCACTCAGTGAGTGTTAACGATTAATATTCAATCATGATTCATATTGACTAGAAAGTAGAACGTATGGTTCATGACAAGGCAGCAGGCAATTTGTCAAGAACATAAAAAATCATGACGAAAATCTGTAACTTGGTTCATCTCCGTAGTAAATAAATTAAGAATTTTACTATAATTTGAGGGCGATGGGGGTGGAAGTGGGGTAGAAGAAAAGGAAGATTTGGTCCTTTTCCTGTCATCCCTCTTTAGGGTCCCCCCCTTGGTTCCCCTTCAGGAAGTGGAGTAGGAAAAAAACCCTGCATTCGTCAGTAACTCTGGGTCAACCACAACTTAAAGACAGTAAGCAGGTCAATCGAAACAGGGGCAATGATTGCTATAAAACCAACAGGTACTCTCATTGATACAACACAGGCGTGCAGAGGAAGACATATCCACAGAGCTTCCTGCACGAAGCAAGCAACCCGAGCGAAATGGCAGTGAAGATCCTGCGTGAAATGGCTATGGTGAGTGGCAAGAATTCTGGTTTAAGGCCAGTCATATCTAGGATTTCAGAGGAGCAGATTTCTAAGCAATGAGGCTTGAGTGGGTCTTTTTAAAATTACTTCTTTAAAAAACAGAGATGACTTTAATTTTGACTCCTGCCTGGTGGAGAAAAAGAAAAAAAATAACTAGAAAAGTTATAATGGGATGCAAAACACAGCTCCTCGCCTGACGGTTTTGCCCAGGCGGTGTTAGTGTGTGTGGTCCTTGGTATCACAGACAACTGGCATGGTCTCTCCTGTGGCCACCCACTATAGAGTTAGGTTGGCCTAAAACTCTTATCTCATGTTGGGAGCTTAGCCACCCTTTAGGGGATATATACATATACATTTTACCCAAGGAAGCTGGGGCCCCAAGAGGTTTAATGATTTCCCCAACACTATAGGAATGACTTGGATGGAAGAAGCGAAACCACCCGGTGTTGACTTTGGACAGCTCCTAGAGAAGTGAGATTTCCCATGTCTCTCATTGCTACTTATTTATTTTTTTGTTCCATCTCATTCCTCTTAGAGGAAAGAAGGATGTTAATGGGATGGAAATCTTGCCCCCTACCCCCACCCAGGATTTGGAATTTTGCCTGGGATTATTCAGATAAGATCTGGGAAGAATTTAATATACAGGCATAAAGAAATCGGGCTTGGGAAATCATGCACCATATTATTGACTTAGATAATTCCTCTTTTTTTCTCCTTTTACAAACCATGCAACTTAAAAGAGCCTGGACGTCATAAAAGGTCCATGACATATGCCAATGATAACACTTTTATTTTATATTTATATGCTAGTTTAGAGATTACAAGAAATGTAGCAAAGTACATTATTTAGGAGCATAAACTTTGGAGTTAGACACACCTGGCTCTGCTACTTGCCAAGTGTAGGATTTTGGGTAATCTACTTGTCTTCTCTGTGCCTCAGTTTCTTTAATTGTACAGTGGGAATAGTAATGGCATCTCTCCCATGGCATTTTTTGGGGGACAAACTGATATCATTGAGAATAAATGAATTTATACTCTGTATTGGCAGGTCTGTGCATGCTTAGTTTTTAGTTAATTTGTCCATTCTAATATACAACAACTAATAGTGATAGAGAAAGCATTCCATAAGTATTAGCTATTAATATTAATATTATTGTTACCCCAGAGATTCTCATCACTCTCTTACTTTCTGCATTATACAGATGAACGAAAGTCCAATTAAATTAAGTGACTTATTTAACATCCCTGGATATCATAAGCACAAGAACTGGGACATGAACCTAAGTTTTCATGCTCCAAGTACAGTATGCTTCTTGTTGAAGGGTGCAGAAGCATGGTTTCTGAATTTAAAGCCATTGCATCCATGCAAATCCGTTGAGTAGCTTTGTGCTCCAAAGCTATTTCTATTTCTGTTTTCTTTGAAGAAATCTGTTGGGTTGTCAGCAAGAAACATGATGGTGTAAGGGGCACTGGAATAGGATTAAAAGTTGGGAGTTAAGGCACTCAGGACATCCTCAATAAGTAGTGTAGGCAAATTCTCATGGACCTAGAACCTGGCCAGGCTCTGGAGCTCATTCCTATATGGGGAGGGCACAAACTGCAGATAGGTACAGGGGGTGAGTATCAGGTCGCTCAGGTGGGCTCACGTTAGAGTGAGGTACAAAGCTAGGCTGAGAAGTTTGGTGTCCTGTTACTGCCCACCTCCAGCTGTTGCTTTCTCTTGCCTCCGTTTCCTGTTCTACGGCATGAGAGCAGTATCTATTCACCTGCTTTATAGATGGCATATAAGAACTGAAGTCTATAAAATGCTCTGAACTTCTCTGAGAAGTGCTGTTTATATCATTCTTAAGAACCAGCGACAGCCTTATCAGGGCCCTGCTCTATACCTCATAACCACTAAAATCTACAGTTTCAGATCAAAAGCTTTGTGGAGCAAATAGGAGTGATTTGCAGACATTATCTGATTTCCTGATAAAGGGCCACGCGACCTACAACACTTACGCAATTCTGATACAGCTGTCACATTGCTTAAAATGCTTGGCTCTTCTGTGACACAAAGCTAAGATTAATGTTGACAATTAGAATAATGACCTTCAAGGGCAATAGCACTGACCACTGACACCTAGGTTTGAGTCTGTAGACTGGCATAAATAGGCTGGTGAACCCACTCAAGTTATTTATTGTTCTCAGACATAACCCCTTCACCTGTCCAATTGAGATAAGTAACACCAGCCCTGTCTACCTCACAACTGCAGTTGTGAGAACCCAGTGTTTAAAGAGATGTGAAAGAGTTTTCTAAAATACTCTAAGAATACGTAGGCAAATATAATAATGACGTATTAGAAGCATGGTAATTATTGCTAAATCATATAGCCCCAAGGTATGGTTACTTTAAAGCTCTGATAATGAAAATCAGAAGTGATTCAGTGAACATGATACAGAAGAGAAGAGAGAAAACACAAAGGACGGATTTACGTAAGAAACCTAACGAAGCGACTCATAGGCTTGGGGAGCTGTCTAAGGACCCTCTTATCTAAGTTGGCGTTTTAAAAGAAACAACTTCATAGCACTCTGTCAAGACAGAAGGTGCATGAAGGTGGATTCCACATTGATCTTGTCCACTGTGTAGCTTTAGCAAACTGCTGACTTAACAATAGCCACTGGCATTGAATGCTCACTGTGTGCCGGCAGTGTTGCTAGATTTAAGTGTATCATCTCATTTACGCGTTTTCCACTGGAGGAAACTGGGTCCTGTCTTCTAAGAGACCTGGAGCTGAGTTACAGACCTTGGAATTCTGACTCTGGAGCCCGTGCCCTGAGCCACCACGCTAGAGAGTGAAGAACTAGTTGTCGAATGAATGATTGTGGCACATGAAAGTGGATGACTATTGATTCTCTGAAGGCAAATCAACCTCATTCTGGCTGATCTGGGTCTACCCTGCTTTCAACTTCTTTTTAGCATCAGCTACCTTGGTACAGCAAGCTGACACCATGACCTTTTTGTTTACTCTTTTCATTTCTGGCCTCTGGCATCTACAAACTGTACAAAGAAGGGCCTTTTAAATCCATATGTCTAAGCACCTTCCCTGCCTTAAGTGATGGAGGGGGTGAGCCTGAACATCACTGAGCCCAGCGAATGAAAGCAGCTCAGCTTCTGCTCTTGTTCTACATTATGCTGAGAGTCGGTGATGGGCCTTGTCCGGCCCCGGGAAGGGTCAGTGGTGATGGTGGGGTGAGCAAAGCATGGTTGTGACAAAGGGAAGCTGGTGAGATTTTTAGCTCTTATTTTAGTTAGGTCTTCACAGAGCACTTTCATTCTTTGTGCATTCCTGTAACACCAGATAAACTGATGTTTCAATGTAAGTACGTAAAAAAATGTATGTTCCAGAGCTTAAGAGAAATAGTTTCTCTATTCTCTGTTGTGCATCATTAGTACCGCTGTTTCTTTCAATTAGCGTGGATAATTGGAACTTTGCTATAGTTGGTTTTGCATAATGTTTTTCTTAATGCATTGAGCTAAACTATATTGTTTATTTAACTGTATCATTTGTTTCATTCATTCACTCACCCATTTTTTCATTCATTTGGAAAGTATTTATGGAAAACCCATAAAATGCAGGTTCTCCCACAGGAATTGACAATCTAATGGGTGTAGATCTGACATGAACACAAATACTATATTTCCAGACAATTAAAAAAGTACTGCTTGAGTGTTAGATGGTAAAGGCTTTATGATTTAAAGATAATAAACATACCTCTGATTGAACCACTTTAGGGAGTCCACATCTGAGCTGGACCTTGCTGGAAGGGTACAATTTCCACAGACAGGAGAGGCAGGGTATTCTTGCTAGAGGGATGGATGGGAGGAAGGACTTTCTGGAGGAGTCATGGGATGTGAGGTTGGAGATCAGAATGAAAGCTCTCATTTATTTAGCCTCTATTTTTGTTAGACACATTTATAGGTGCTTTACATAGAATATTCCATTCAATCTTATTAATATTTTTATAAAGTAAGTATTGTTATCCAGTTGGAAAGATGAGAAATCAGAGGCTCAGCAAGGAAGCCAGGATAGCATTTAAACCCAGTCCCAGTCTTTCCGTCTGACTGTTTAGGACCATGGAGGGCTTCAGTCATCAGGCTAATGAGTTTAGTTCTCAGTTTGGCACCCTGATGTCTTCAGGTAAGAGTGTTCCCATTTCCAGGTGAGGAACTGAGGTGCAGAGAGAAGCCCAGATCCCATAAAAGGACAAGGAATGCTGAGTTCAGCTAGAGCATGTGTTATCTCTTGCCAGCAAGTGATGCCAGAGTCTCTAACCAACTGCAGCTTCCTGTCTTTCCCAGGTCAAGTCCCTGCTGCTGTTGATGCTGGGGCTCGCCTTTCTGAAGGACGTGGCCGCTGGGAAAAACCTCAAAGCATGGAATGCTGCCTTCCCAAAGCCCGACAGTTGCCCTCCTTTGGAGGGGGGCAACTTTGTGAAGCTCGACATTCGCATCGTCAGTGAAAACCACCGTGTTCCCGTGGGAGGTAACTTCCAGAACCGCTCCAGCTCCCCCTGGGATTACAGGTAAGTGCCAACCGAGACTGAACTTCAAGTTTTTTGAAGTATATGTTAATTTCACTGAAAGCCCTGACTTCAGCATTATAGGGTATATCCATGTAACAAAAACTTTTGTACCCCTTTAGTATTTTGAAATAAAAAATATTCATCCATTCTAATCATGAAGTAGAACATTTAGAATATACAGAAAAAAATAAAAGAGGAAAGCCCTCACATTCACTCTTCACAAGGGAAGTCCCATTTTACCTGGGAGCTCACATTGTTCTTGCCATTTTGGGCTGGGTCCACCTGCGTGGTTTGATGGTCCTAATATTTTGCTTCCACATTCTCATCAACTCTGCCTTTTTCTGCTTCATGCAGTCCTAGGTTGGAATTTACAATTCTTTTCTGTGTTGGAAGAGAGGTTTCTTTAAAGCAGCCCTCGTAATTATCTTTGCATGAGGATCAGTGGGAACCAGGAAATGTCAGTTCAGGGAGATGCACTCACATTAGGCTTTACCCTTTCAGGAGTTGGGGTGAGGGAGGAGGACAGGAAAAGGCCAGTGTGGGAAGTGGGATGCTAGGCGGGGACCGTCAGGGTACAGTTTTGTAATTTTGTCTTAAGATTCAGGTTCTTAGAACACCAAGCGCCCCTCCCCCCAGTACTCTCCAAATATAACAGCAGATTCCAGGGACAATTAGAAGAGCTTCTAGGGTTGCTGCCTAACTTCCCGCATGAGTGGGGCGTGGACAGGAGCACGCTGGCTGGATTGACTGTGCCAAAAAAAGGCACTGGATTCATAGACCTAGGGAACTCTGGCTTTCCTTTCCAAGCAGCAAGCTTTGTAGATTGTGTACTGGGAGACCTACTAGTGATGTTCCATCTCTAGGCAAAGGATAAATAATAATCGTAATAATAATAATGGCAATAAAAATAAACTAAAAGATCTAACATCAGTTGAATGCTAACATTGTACAGCAGGGTGTCTTATATGCATTTGTATCAGTCAATGTTCTCAACAATCCCGTGAGAAAACAATAATGAATAGCTTCATTTTATAGTTGAGGAAACTGAGGCTTAGTGGGGTAGGCAACTACTAGAGGCCCGGGGATGGATCCGGGCCACCTGGCTCCACAGCCTGTGCTTCAGCGCACGGCTCAGAGCCTCCTCCCTGCAGGGGAGTGCCCAGCACTGCGGGGCTGTCATCCTGGGTCCTTCCTTTCCCTCTCCTCACCATTGTGCTTTTGCTTGCGCCCCCTGCAGTGTCAACTGGGACCCCAACCGGTTCCCCTCAGAAATTACACAGGCCCAGTGTAAGTACTTGGGCTGCGTCGATGCCCAGGGCAAGGAAGATGTCTCTATGAACTCCGTTCCCATCCAGCAAGAGATGCTGGTCCTCCGGAGGAAGCGCCAGGGCTGCTCAGTTTTCTTCCAGCTGGAGAAAGTGATGGTGACTGTTGGCTGCACCTGCGTCACCCCCATGGTCCACCGCTTGCCCTGAGAGCAGCGCGTCAACTCAGCTGGAGAAGCTATGGAAACGCCACTCCTTTCCTGGCGCTCTGCAACAAGTCCTGTCTAATCCCCAGTTCCCTCCACTTCATAGGCCTCTTGATAAGACCTGCATGGAATTCTCAAAGCTCTGGACCAGGTATAATATTAACCTTCTGGGGTGCTTCGGAATTATTATGTAGTCCTAGATGTTCCACTGCCCCAACCCCCTGATCACAGATGGAGGAGAATAAAGGAGCCCTTGGCCCCTCCCTGTGTTATGTGATGACCGCCTCCTAGCCATGCAGTCACCCTGGCCCAGTGCCATTCCCTGGGGGCTCTGCTGCATGTAGATGGACATGCAGAAAATATAATCACTATGTATGTATGTATTGCATTTTATATTTGATTATATATAACATGTTAGGAGAGAAATTATTAATAATATATCCAGTACTAATATAATAAAGTATTAATGATTGAAAAATACTTCAAGTGTTTGTTTCTAGTCTCAGTTTGAACTCACAGACCTTGTAGCCCTGAAGATTTTGAAATTCTATATACCTATCATGTGTTTTTCATATTTTCCCATTATGGCATTGTTGTTAGAGTTGTTTTATTATTAATGGCGATTGGAGGTTGATTACATAGAAATTAAGGAAGATGGTGCAAACAGAACTCTGGTTCTCTGGTGATGTTTCAGTGTTCCATCATCCTGACTACAGTATTTTATAAAGCAAACATTTATTGGCCACTGTGCTAGCCACTGGAGGTACGAAGAAAAGTCAGAAATGCATATGGAAGGGCCACATGTTGATTGCAGCCATCCACAGAGCTCCTGGTCATTAGGGTCATGGTGGCCACTTTGTGTCCGTCTCATTCTGACTTCTGGGCTCTTTGGGGGTCACTGGTTGTCTTTTGTTCATCTCTTATGCTTTTTGGGGGCACATGATCTTCCAGATTCTGGTCTCCATGCCACTCTGGGGAAATGCAGAGGTCCTCTGGTGTGTGTCCTGTCCAGTTATGGCACACCACATTTTCTCCCTTACTGCTTCCACGCCCCCGCTCAGAACACATCTGCCTCCCAGATTCCAGAGAGGAAGTGGGGTGTAAGTTCTCACTGCCACCTGGGAGTGGCTTGAGGATGGGCAGAGGGCAGGGGTCTGGCCCCCATTTCTTACTCTCTTGTCTAATCTGTTGGTGGGTGTGGAAATGGAGTGGCTGGGGAGACTGACTCTTCATCTCTTTGCTCCGGAGTCTTTTGTTTAAGGTATAGATATATTGACTTTATTTTATTTTATTTTATTTTTTTGAGATAGAGTCTCGCTCTGTTGCCCAGAGTAGAGTGCCATGGCGTCAGCCTTATGCACAGCAACCTTAAACTCCTGGGCTCGAGAGATCCTTCTGCCTCTGCCTCCTGAGTAGTTGGGACTACAGGTGCACATCACAATGCCCAGCTAAATTTTCTATTTTTTGTAGTGATGGGGTCTTGGGGTCTCACTCTTGCTCAGGTTGGTGTTGAACTCCTGGCCTCAAGCAATCTTCCTGCCTCAGCTTCCCAGAGTGCTAGGATTACAGGCCACTGCGCCCAGCCAAATCTTGATTTTTGTACTTAAGATGTTCAGGCTCTTGAAACCTAAAAAACCTTTCTCTCACAGCCATCAGCTTCATAAGTTTGCTATGAATCTCACAAGTTTGTTTTGATACTCAAATCTGTGCAATGAATCTTCTTTCCTATGTTCATTTTGGCAGTAATAGCCCTACCCTGGGGGCAGTACACACAAAAAGCCCTCTTCTGAGCAGTGGAAGAAGTATAGGAAGTTGCAGGGGAAAAAAAATTACACCTCTGAGTGTATCAAGATATTATCTCGTTAAACATGTACGCATGTCATTTCAAGGCAGTGTGCTAAATACTAGGATCAAGGCACGAAATGTTAGGAAGACACAGGATGATAGTTACTGGGAAATTTCAGAAAGGCTTTTGCACTGAGACGAATATGAATTGGTCTGGAGGAAGATGTGGGAAAGGTGCTTGGGATAGTGTGGACATGCGGACACAGTGGGGAACATATAACAAATTATTTCTTTAATGAATGAGTGAATGAATGAACATGGTAATAGAACAGCAGGCAAATGGACGACTTGTGGAAGGTTTTGTATGCTCTGTTATAGGAGTGGCAAGAGCATAGTTGTATCTCACAAGACACTTTGGTGACAGTGTACAAAAGGAACCAGAAACTTGAAGGCCAGTGAGAAGAGCAGAGCGGAAGCAATTTCACTCTCGTGGCAGACTCACATTGTTAGAGCTGGATGGACCCCTGCAGATCACCTGGTCCACCTTTCCAATTTGCAAAAGTGGCCCAGCAGGATTTAGGTGACTTGCTCAAGGTCATTCAGTAGTTAGTGGCAGTAGTTAGTGGCAGGTTCACTGAATCCAAGTTCATGACTTTTCACGTGGGTTTTGCAGCAACACTGTAGTGTGTCCAGTAAAGACCCATTTCTGTCATTTCTCTTCATGGCATAGGGCCGGCCTTGGGAGAGGGTACGGAAGTACCTCCACACCCCACATTTCCAAATACATTGTACGTAGTGCTCTGGAGTCTGGGGCCCTAGTTACGGCTTCCCTTCGGGGCTTTTGCTGAGGGTTGGAACTTGCACGTCTTCTCCTGCTCACAAGGGGGCACACTACACCCATTTGTCTCCCGATTCCTTAGCACGCGGCCAAAGGAAATAAATGGCTACCGTACCGGGGGAATCTGTTTCTTTGGCGACTTGAGACAATGCTGAGGCAGCGTGAGCGGCCCGTGTTCTTTTGCTCTGCTCTCAGCATTCTGGGAGCTCCCTTGTTTTGCCTGTAGGAGAAATGGCTTGAGCAGTTCAGGTGTTCACCTGCAAGGTTGCCCTCATAATGCGTGGAGAGAGAAAACTTTCTTCCACAGGGCAACTTGAAAGCATATAGCCTTTTCTTGTGATATCCAGTTCTTATTTGTGAAGGCTTGGCTGAGGAAAAAACAATTCTCACTCTCTCACTCTGTCTTTCTCTTCCTCCCCACCTCCCCAAATTTGGATAAAAGTCACATTTATTTATAAAGCTCTGTGTGACATATTTCATTTGTAATTGATGGTGAGGAAAATAGGAAGTTGGTTTGTCCTTTTTTTCCCTCCTAATAAAAAGAGAGGTTAAAAAAAAAGGCATTTAATATGTCGACAGCTCTTGGCTTCGAATCCTGGTTCTACCATTTTCTGGTTGTATGAATTTAGGCAAATTAGTCTTTCTGAGACTCAGCTTCCTCATATGTTAAATGGGGCATAATGTCTATTTTAAAGAGTTATGTGTAAAGTAATTGAAATTAAAAAATGTAAGTGACTAGGAAATGGTGGGCTTAGTAACTTGTCATTGTTATTCCAAGAGGTGCAGGACTTGTGTTTCCCATTTTGCATGGCCCAAGGAAACTCAGAACCAACTTTTTGTTTAAACGCTACAGCTATATTATACCTCGTGTTTATCAAATTTACTTTCTCCATGTAATTTCTATACACATGCACATATATTAATATAGTATAGCATGTATGGTGCAGGTATATATTATTAATAGTATAGAGATCTTTTGTTTAAACCATCTTGCCATTTGTGAAAATTAAGGAAGCTATAGATTCAATTCTATTGTAACCTACTCCAGCGGTATAAATTGAAAGGAAAATACTTTTAGTTCGGTAAGTTTCAGGAGCGATGCGTGCTTAGCTGGATAAATATGTGCTTAAAAAGTATGTGCTGGCTCACTGGCAGCTAGTTAGTGGATACGGATTCTGAGAATTCTGCTCAGAAGAAGAAACTATTTCAAAACTAAGATTAAAGTAAAATGACCACAATTTGAGCTTTAAGATGTTCTTGCTGGCAAAATGTTTATCTCTTCTCTTCAACTGTACAGACATCGTAGCAGTATCAGAGAGCACAGCATAATGAGTAAGTGTGTGGGCATTGGAGCCAGATACTGGGTTCAAAGGTAAGTTCTGGAACTTAATAGCTGTGCCAATTACTGATGATCTGGGGCTAGTTACCCAGCCTCTCTGTGCCTCCCTTTCCCAATTGTAAAATGAGGATGATAACAGTACCTGCTTACAGAGTTGTTGAGAGGACAGAATAATATCTATAAGGTGCTCAGAATAATACCCGGCATGGTAAGTATGTTGTTTAGTGTATTATTTAAAAAGAGAAAAGCCATCCATTATCCGCCCTCGATAGCTTCATTTTTAATATTTTGCTTTCTCTTCTACTCTTTTGCTTCACACATACATACTTTAAAAGGCTATAACTGCAACATATATGCAATTTGTACTGGGTAATTTTAAACTTGATGTTATATTCTATTTATTTGCTGTGTTTCCACAGAGCGTTCACAATGATTTTTAGTAGCTGCATAATTCTTCCAAGTTGATGAACCAGAATTTATTTAGTTATTCCTTTATTTTTGGACCTTTATTCATACATTAAATAATGCTTGTAGCTGTTTTAATTACTTTTTTATTGTGAGCTATATAATACAGACAAGAGAGGTTATGTCTTTACATAAGTGTGGTTGGCTTGCATGTTAACCATCTCTGTGTGTGTATATGTGTATGTTATCTATAAGCTACTTTGGACAAGTTACTTAATTTCTCTGAGTCTCAGTTTCCTCAACTATAAAATGGGATGATAATAATATCTACATCATAGGATTGTGAAGTGGATTAAAAGAAATAATATATGTAAGGCATTTAGAGCAGTTCCCAGTTCCAACTAGCTCTTAGTGGTCTCCCTGATTATGCAGGTCTGAGGATCAATGCTCCTACTGTTAAATTCTTGTTTTCAAAGTTAAGTAACTGAATTCATTAGGCAAATGTGGATTTATGAGTTGGTGTGGGGTTGTGGCTGTGAAAAAATTCAGAGACTTCTGACTCCACTGGCTTACCTCTGTGGTTTCCTTACATGCTATCTGTAGGTGACACACTGCAGCCCTTTGTATGGACGAGTCCTTGCTTATAGTGGTGACAACACCAGAAGCCCTGTAACCATTTCCCACAACCACATTCTCGTGGCTTTGACCAGAAACCAGCTCTGGGAAGCACAACTCGGACACGCTGTTTTTGCTGAATGTTGGAGTGGGGTCTGAGTGTGGCTGCCTCCTTTGGAAGGGACACCGTGCTCGTGGAAAAGTGCTTAGTATTTTTAAGATACTAATCCAGGCAAGAGTTTCCCAGGTCTTAGGCATCTGCAGATTCCACATTCCTGGGCTTCTCAACAACTAAGAGAAAAAAGACCCAGATTTCCCACAGACCACTTGTCAAGTGCCTGAGTGCCTTCTGCGGTAGCCTCAAACCCCAAGTGAGATCCATTAAGAAAGCAAGGTTTGCTTCTGCCTCTCGATGTTGGCTGTGTCTGCATATGTTGCCAAACTTCTGGTTACTATACATGAAAATGCATAGAAAATGTATAAAGAAAACCCCAAATCTTCTCTTTTGGATCTATGTTGCTTAGCTTTGTGAGATCTGTTAAGTACAATTATTTGAAAAAAATTTATTTTTTTTTTTGAGACAAGGTGTCACTCTGTTGTTCAGGCTAGAGTGCAAAGGCATCATCACAGCTTGCTGCAACTTCCAACTCCTGAGCTTAAGTGATCCTCCTGTCTCAGCTTCCTGAGTAGCTGGGACTATAGATGTGCACCACCATACCTGGCTAATTTTTCTATTTTTTTTTGTAGAGATAGGGTCTTGCTCAAGCTGGTCTTGAACTCCTGGCCTTAAGGGATTCTCTTGCCTTGGCCTCCCAAAGTGCTAGGATTATAGGCGTGAGCCACTGTGCCAAACCAATTACT